>JAMKCH010008768.1:0-50888 GCA_023653785.1 Ophioderma brevispina
ACGATATACGCTCGTACCTCGCCTGTTGGAAAAAAGACACCCTTTTACGCGTTTTCTTGTTCACGCATCTTACCCACTCTTGATCAGTGCCCCCACCCCCCCCGGGATTAAATTGAACATAAAATATCCAATCTGTAACTTTGTAAGCGTGATGCGACTCCTCAGTTTGCAGATGAGAACAACGCCAGCAAAGTAGATTACATGCTCTGATAATTCTTTTTTTTTCAATAAAAATATGACTTCAGATCATTAGCCGAATTATTAGACTCGGCCTTTTGTAATTGTCCTCGGAACAGAGGTACGTCCGAAATTATCCACACGTTTTGTGACTCTAGTATACAATTTTCACCCATTTTTTTTAATGATTTCGATAAATGCTTTCCATAATAATTTGCAATCAAAGCCCGTCGTCCGAACGTAATTCATTAAATCTGACTTGTTTCATTAAAAGCGGGGGGGGGGTTGATCTTTTTCATTTAATTTAATTAAAAACATCAAACAGGAACCATCGCAGTTTGGTCTTTATGTTCGTCTTCCTTTCGTGTTTAAAGGCTATACAAAAGTGCTTTTTTATCGGTTTTCAGACTCTGGTCACCTTCATCAATTCGTCCCTTCCAGGTATTTCTGGATATCCGGCTAAGATTCTGTTTGCGTTCCAGTGCTGGTCCCCAGCTGTTGTAGTGTCACAGGAGTTGCGCTCAAACGCTGTGAAAGAGCATTGTGCTACTCTGGTTACGAATTTACAATACAAATATTAGGGTGGCCATAACCTGTTTTTTTGTGTCGTCTGCATAGAATTGCGGGCAACATAGGGATTACCTGGTCGTGAGTCTGTGTGTGGTATCTGTGTGTGGGTCTGTGGTCAAACTGTAACCCTTAATATATTGTATGCCGTATGAGTTTCCGTCCGTAAGGGCTACAATAATGTAACTTGGTTGGAAAGGGGGGGCTGGTGGGGTGACATGTTGGTGACCTTTCGTGACCTCATGGGACCTTTGGCCCCATTCACAAACCGCGACGGCAGACGACACTCGCGGTCCAGGGGAACGCGATGTATTTTTTTAAATTAGTGAACATATTATGGGTCAAGTTTTTCATAATTGTAGAATGTGATTGACATGGGACAGCAGAACGGCAATAAATTATCAATCCTTCCCCTATCCTTCGGCCTATCAAAGAAATTTTACCACTTATCAGAATATGATATGAAGCCTTCCTATCTATACCTTTTTTAATTACGTACTGTATGCATTGGCACCGTTAATAATTGAACAGTAATATTTTTATACAGCGCGTGTTACTTATCCGGTTTATGGTACTAATTTAGAACTGGTAATACTTATAATAGCGAGTATTTTCATACTTTTTGTACACCCTAACCTAAGATTTGAATTATCAAAATGATCTTTCACTTCTAAAATATTGAAAACGTACTAGCCAAAAGGATTCGAATGTTATTAAACCGTGGCTATGCTGAAGAGCAAAATGGCGATGGGCCGGTGCATGTCAAGAATGCAAGACAATAGATGGACAAAGAGAGTGACAGATTGGCAGCCAAGAGCAGGAACAATTATAAGAGGCCTACAAAAGATAAGATTGATGGATGATAATGATGATGTGATTCTGTTTGGATAATGTTGAAAGCAGTTATTAATGACAGTTATTGATCACTCTGGTACTAAGTTAGGGTTCAAAATCAGGGGTCCCGTGACAATGGAGAGCAAGTTTGTTTGATGATGGATTTTGTTACTTTGGGGTATTAAACAAAATGCTATATGCCCCTCCCAAAGCGTGGGAAAACCCCAGGAGAGTGTAAATCCAAATTGGCTGCTGGCGGCCATCTTGGAAATAGAAAATTTGTGTATCTCTTGAAACAACGTAACTTACAACATGAATTAATTGTCCTTTCTTTGACTAATTTTGATAATCAGAAGTCCATTCCTGAAGTTAGTTTTTCATTACGAGGTCACCTTTACTGTGAAATTCAAGATGACCGCCATTCGGCTATGGGTACATATATATATTTTTTAGCATAGAGTTCCAAGCCAGTTGTACATTTGAAGTATGGTGTAATGGTATTGTTTTCTAAGTGTTCATGTGACCAGAAATCCATTCCAGGTGTAGTTTGTTAACCTGGATGTCACATCGCTATGTAAAATCAAAAATGGCTGCCAGCGTCCATCTGAAATTACCAAATTGTTTATCTCTTGAACAATGTAGCTTATACAATGGAATCACAGATCTATTTTGACTAATTTGATGACCAGGAGTTCATTTCCTGAGTTTAGTTGTTTTCATTAGGGACATCATCTTTACTGAAAATTCAAGATGGCTGCCACTGCTATATTAATATAGAAATTTTTACATCCTATTAAATCCTTAGAAATTTTTAGATAGTCCAAGCCAGATCACCTTTGAAGACGGTTACGGACGTGACAGATCCATTCCCAGGTTTTAGTTTTAATGTGGAGGTAATCCATCACTATGCAGAAATTCATGGCCAACAACGGCCATCTTAGAAATGACCAATAGGTGCCTTGTATTTATGGTTTGTTAAGACCCCCATTTTCAGCATCGTTGTCATTAAAGACCCCATATTTTTGAAAAGGTTCACCCAAGACCCCCTTTGAAATATGTTACCACTGTCACCCAAAGACCCCTATTTGGAAGGAAATTGAAAAGTTACCCCAAACCCCTATTTTTGGGAAATTTTGGCAAAAAATTCCGCCCAAAGTCCCCATATTTTGGTGCAATTTGTTGTCGCGCTGCTCAGCCAAGACCGCTTGTTTTTGAAGTACTCGGTGACAGATGCCCTATGTTTGGAAGCGCCAGCCTTACATCCATATCTCTGTCTGTTTTATAGGACGATCCTATATCAGAATCGAAGTCATATCCACTGCGTTGGGAATATGCAAGGCTGGAGCCTGATTGCACAGTCACCATAAATGTACTTGAAAGAACAAAGTCGTTCAGGTGTGAGGGACATCAGCTCTGAGTTGAAGGCTTTTTCCCGCAATCGTTGAAATATTACCTGGCTTTTGTTGTGCTCTGGACTTTTCTTACTACTACATGTCCGAAAAGACCTGGTCACAATGCTAAGACAATGCATAGGAAGGGTTGAATTCTGCAATGTTTACCCCCAAAAATCCCAAAGACGCTTGCAGGAGAGATTATCTTCCTTTATCCATATGCAACAACGCCCTGAACATGATGGGAAACTGGGCCTTGCTGCTGAACATAAACATCAGTGACCATACAAGAATTGTATCGTCCTCTGATGTCTGAAACGGAATTCATCCAGGACCGCGTCAGACAGATTACTGTCTCGCTCGCAACCAGAGCCATTCCCAATGTATTTATGAAAATGGATGAACCATTTCCATCATCACAGGGTTTATAGTCTAAGTCTTAGTGCAAATCCTACAAGAAATCCTTACTCCAACACTTCCCGAAAGACCATTCTGGACAACTTTTGCTGACAATGAGAGAAAATTTAGTTTATGCGTTTGCAACAATCTACTGTCAGTCGAGGCGCTGGATGCATTCCAGTTCAGACACTCAGACGTCGCTACAATCATCTAATTCAACATGCAATTTGTCTGTAGTAGACAGGTAGCAGACCAGAAGCCAACAACTTCTTTAGCAAATGGAACAGAAAGCCTTCCTCTGGAGCTGATGTCCCTTCAGAGATGAAAGCTTTTGCGGTCCGAGTGTAAAGCTCTGACATGGAAATCCCAAAAAGAAATGCACAATTCGACTTCCCTCGATGATGATAGTCTTACATACCACCTGTTTTGAGCCCAGCAACCTGACCTGATCAAGGCTGTTTGAATTAAAGGAACATCCTCTGCAGTATGGCTGGCAACTGTAGATGGCAAATTAAATTTCATCATGTAAGATACACTCAACCAGTATACCACAGCTTTAGCTCTAGCTTCCCTGCTGTTAGCATGGAATTGATTTCCGATGTGATAAGGATCATCGCTGCAAAACAGAAAAGTGCGTTCCGATACATCGATCACTTCTGATCTGAAAGGAGAACTTTTGTAGGGTAAATTTACTTTGGAAAGTGGAAATTTTCCATTCATAATTCACAAATAGTATATGCGGTCATCTTTGAATTTCACCAAAGGATGTTTGTCAGAATCCCACATCCCAAACAGAAATAGTAATCACCACCAGGGTGCAAAACGTAATTTGCATTGTCCATATCCCACTACCTTTTCTGACACGGTTTTAAATGCAAATTAGCAATCATGAATGGGCTTCTAAAAATCAATGAATACCTATTTTTAGATGAACTCCTGATCATCAAAATTAAGTCAAACAAACACACTGATTAAAACATGCAAGTTATGTTCATGCAATTTTGTATTTTTTTTATTTTTTTTATATTTTTGAACTTTTTAGTATGATATAACAAATTCCACTCAGAATGGATTTATGGACACACACAATTACTCAAAAATAAGTCAGTAATGATTGTAACAGATGAACTGGCTTGTGAATATGTTAAAAAATGTTATTCAACAAAAACATTGACTCGCTCGTCATCAACTTAGGTCACAAATTTCCACGTTCTTATTCTATTTTTCAGTTCTCTTTTGTTACAATATCTACACATTTGGGTCATTCAAAGATGCCATGGATGGCCATTTTTGATTTCTGGGTAGTGATGGTGAACCCCACGGTAACTACACCTGGATTTTCTGGTCACGTAAACACTCAGAAACATTACATTAACCATCTTCAAAGGTAAACTGGCTTGGATTGTGTGTATATTAACATAGCCAGTGGCAGCCATCTTGGATTTTCACAGCAAAGATGAATCCTAATTAAACTACTTCAGTAATGGACTCCTAGTCATCAAGTAGTCAAAAAAGACATTTATTCCATGTTTGGAGTTATTTTATTCAAGAGATACACAATTTGGTAATTTGCCAAGATGGCGACCTTCAGCCCTTTTGGTTTCTACATGTGCTGTGACCTCCAGGTTTAGCAAACTAAACTGGAATGGGTTTCTGGACAGGTAAACACTTAGAACAATACATTAACCGTCTTTAAAGGTGAACTTGTTTGTTATCTGATCTTTGTATATAATAAGAACTGAGAAGTACATACATGTATAAAAAATAAGAACATTAAAAAAAAATTAAAAAAACTGTCGGAATGACTTCTATCATCAATTAAGTAAAAAAGCATTTATTCCATGTTTGTAAGTTCCTTTGTTCAAGAGAGATACCCAATTTTCTAATTCAAAAATGGCTTCCGGCAGCCATTTTGGATTTTCCACTCCCCTGGAGTTTTTCCCCACACGTTTGCGAGGGGCATATCGCTCAATTGTTTTTAAATACCCCAAAGTACCAAAATCCATCATCAACGAACCTGCTCTCCATTGTCACGGGACCCCTGATTTTGACCCTACTACGGTAGAAAAAATGTTTCAGTTCAAGTCCTTGCCATGGATGAATAAGTATATCAGAAAACTCTTACTAAAAAGAAGCTACTTTATAGAGAGCTAAGAAAAGTAAATTCTGATGTTGTCATGCAACAATTTAAGACTGGAGTATAAGGTTAGGCATTAATAGGAAGAGTCAAAGGGACTATACTTATGATATTTCTGCAAATGCCAGTTTATCCTAAGATTTTTTGTCTTATGTAGCATCTAAAAGTAAATGCTCTGAAAACACCTCTTTTAACCATTAATGACACCACTACTAGTAATCCTGCTGAATTGCTGCGGCTTTTACCACCTTTTTCTAGTAAATTTTAATGGTATGTACAATCCTCTTGATCTTAACCTTTACCTGAAACAGCTTACTTCTCATTGTGCACCTCCTCTTTGTTTTTATCTGTTTACAGTGGATGAATGTCTAGAAACTCTGAAAAATCTTGATGCTTCCAAATCTCCCGGACCTGATGAAATTCTTCCAATTTTCTTGAAATCATGTTGTAATGAGGCTTGCTCCTGTATTGTGTGATTTGTTTAATTTCTTTATTCAGAAAGGTGAAGTTCCAAAGGCTTGGAAAGAAGCTAATGTTGTTCCTGTTTATAAAGGTGGTGATAAGCCGAAGATATGTATGGTAGTTACCGTCCTGTCTCGCTGACTAGTATTTTGTGCAAGGTTATGGAGAAGTTAATTTCTGTTCGTATTATGAAATATTAAATGAACCATTAAATTTTTGTCAGATACCAGTTTGGCTTTCGCATTTCTGGAGAAATTGCGAGCAAATGTTGGTTAAAGTCTTTCATCTTCTTAGCAACATCTCTTGATGATCGTAAATGTAATCTTGTAGATGGTATTTTCTTGATTTCAGCTCTGCATTTGACAAAGTAACCACAACATTTTACTCTCAAAACTCATTCATTGGGCATCCGAGGTTTCTTCTTCAGTGGATTCAAACTTTCTCTTCATGCGGAAGCAGCGGGTTGCGTTCAAGGGTGCCGTTTCAGAGTGGTGTTCTGTAACCTCAGGTGTGCCTCAGGGCTCGGTTCTTGGTACTATTTTCTTCTTACTTTTGTCAATGATTTAACTGATGTTGTTTTCTTCTCCTCTCTTTCAGTTTGCACGATGTTCACACAATACTTCGTCCTATTTTTAGTGAAAGTGATCATGATGTTCTTCAGAATGATATTCACAACATTTTTAAATGGACTATTCTTATTAAGTTGCCTCTCAATCTTTCTAAGTGCTCCGTTATGCACATGACTGGATCTAAGTCTCCTGATTATTGTGATCTTTACATTATGGGTGAGAGTTACTTGCTGAAGTTAACAATTCAAATTACTTGGTGTTAGTTCAGTAGGGATCTTTCCTTTGACTCTCATATAGCTGCAATTTCAAGTAAAGTTTCAAAACTGTCTGGCTTCATCATCAGATGCACAAGAAATATGTCTTCTAATGCACTGATGAACCTCTACAAAGCTCTCATCTTGCCCCATATTATTTACTGCGCATGTGTTTGGGCACCGCATCAAAGGATCATTTGGATGGTTATAGAAATTCAACAGAAAATTACAAGGACTTTATCTATAAGCAATCACCAAGCGGATGCTCGTCCACCTTACTTGAGCAGACTCCTTGATTTGAATCTAGTCAGGCTCGAAGATGCTTTCAAAATCCAAAGGCTTGTTCTGGGTTTTTAAGATCTTACATGATTTGACCCCTACTTCTTTTAATTCTTTGATTCAACATAGCAGGTTGCAGAGTACTAGGCTTTTGCACCAATCTGCAAGGACTGCCTCTTTCTCATTCATGTTTATTTCACTTCCACGTCTTTGGAATGATATCCCATCTTAGTTGCTTTGCTGTCAAAGTCTTTAAACTTTAAAGCAGGCTGTAAATCACACTTTTTAAGTTTACTTAATAAATATTGTTAAAAATGTAGTGTTTTTGTAAATTTTTATGTCCAGTTGGAAACCACTTTGATATAGACAGGGTAACTGTTTTGCTCTTACCAATCAGTTTACAATTGCTGATTTGTTTTCATTGGGCATACATTTGCCTTGCCTATTCTTTTGGTTTCTTATTAATCAATCTTGCTTGTTGTGCATGTAACTTTGTTTCTCTTGGATATGAGAGCACCTTTGTGATCGGGTTTTTTATAACACCCATTGCTCTTATCCAATTACTTGTCTTTTGCTTTGTCAATTTGTATGTATTATATATTTATGTTTCTGTATTTTGCAAGTAATTCATTAAATATTATTATGACTTGACGTCATACCTGGGCACCACATGTACAGTGAATGCCTCAAGTCCGAAGAAGATGGCAGTTGCTTGAAGAGGGCTACATCCAACACTGGGATGCAACGCCCAGTAAAGGTAAAGGTAAATGCTGAAACACTTTTCCGCCCTAATATTTTGTTTTTACGATGTAACTCTACAGTACTCTAATACAGTATTTTATCAGTTGGTGTCAGTTGGCAAGATAAGAGGCTGCACATTGTACCTGCCTGACCTACTCGTGGTTTGTGCTTTTGAGCTAGGAACATGACAGTAACCACATAGAAGACTCATGAGACTTTATTTTCCAGAGGCTCAATGCAGCCAATAAAAAATGTTAAATGGAATCTTTGCACTTTATCAGTATATACGCATTTAAATTATTCCACCCAAGACTATGCTGACCACATTAAAGTAATTAATAGGATTCTTCTTCTTCTTAGCGTATCACAAGTCATTGGTAAGGCTTGTGTTTGGTGTCAGAATTTATTCATAGCAGAGGGCATATGCGATTCAACCTTGAAAAAATTTAATAAAAGGACTTGTTGTCTATTCTTGTAGGGATATATGTGAATTCTTATTATGAAAAAAAAATTTGTCAGGCCTTTGGCAGCTGCGTGGTCAGATATTCAAGGTCAAAGGTCAATGACCTTTCTAAGGCATAGCATGGATCGTAATCCCTCAACCATTTGGTCTAAAAGAACAAATGAGGTGGTCTATACCAAGGTTTTTTGGGGTCAACAAACACAATTAGACATATAGGAAAAGGGATCAAATTACCCTTCATTGATTTTCAAAACGGTACGGACAATCTGCACTGAAATTGTACTTAATTAAACCCGGGAGTAACAGACGTTGGTAACACATCTCAAGTAAAAAGGTTGAGTGATTAAAATGTTGTCCAGACTGACGGAACCCTGAATACGTGATTCTAAGTGCCGCAAATGTGCCTTACGGAGAGGGGGGGCAAGACAAGTTGTACAGGGTCAAATTTTTAAATTGATTCCAATCAAGCATTTTAAAACTTTAAAAAAAGAAAAAACCTAAAAAATTAAAAAAAGTGTATAGTTTGTACTATCTACAACGTAAAGTTAAGAGTTATAGGCTTAAAACAGCAAAAATCAATTAAAAAGGGTTCCAATTTCAGTTGCACAGGGCGTCAAATTTTAAAATTGCTCCGATTTAGATAAACAAATGGTTGCCAAAATTTATGTGGATGGAGTTATAGGATTAACATAAGGAATAGTTTTGACTGTCTAAATACGTTTAGTTCCCGATTGTTTTTTTTTTTTTTGTAGGGGGCACAGAAGGTCAACGTCCATGACATTCAATGGGGCTTGACCTTTTGTTCCCCTACTTCTTAAGCAAGCATTGAGACACTCAAAATTATTCCTTATTTTGATCTTATGAGTTCCACCCATAATTTGCACCATTTTCTATCAAAATGGAGCAAGAAACTTAAAAAAAATTGACCCATGTACAACTGAAATTTGACCCTTTGTATTGATTTTTGCTGTTTTTAGTTCTATAAACTCTTTAAACCACAAGTTGTAAGTAGTGCAAACTATACTTTAATGGATCCGTGTGGGATAGACAAATAACATGGTATACTTTTCAGCAGAATTTGGATAATTTAAAAAAATTTGAACATGTACAAACTTTGTCGTGACACTCTCCTTAAGGCAACATTGTGGCACTTAAGAATTAAGTTTCAGGGGTCCCTGTCAGTTGGTCTACAATTTAAATCACTCAAACCTTTTGTACTAGAGATGTGTTACAAATGTTGGTGTTAGATCCGGGGCCTATAATATTTCTCCTCCTGAACCATTTAAAGGGGTGGTTAAGACTCCCTTGGATTTTTTAGTTATAAAGCCTTTGATCCTTTTGATATTGATACAGGTGGGTTGGTATACGTTTCCTCTTTCAATTGATACCAAGAACGTTCCAATAGTCCCCCATTTGACGTCATAGTAATGTTTTAATGAAGTAATAATCATGGGAAACTTGATTTCCCCGATTGTTGCTAAAAAAAAGGAAATTACTATTTTGAGTTAAAATACGGGAATATGTGATTTTGAGATTTGGGTTTTGTAACATACACAGGAGGTTTTAAGTGCATAAAGCATTTTTTTAAAGAAGCGAAAAGGAAAATGTTATCAGGTGGTAACCGCCACCTTCCTCTGAAACTTCGAGAGTCTTGTCTACCACTACCAAAGATTGGATTGTGTGACAGATTATTTTGCGCTAAAATGAGAGCAAATAATGGTCCCAAGATTAGATGCAGCCATTAGGTTTCAGATTTATGTGTTTTAGCTGGACGGATGAAAAACTTGTGGGCAGTGGTAAACACCCCACCTCCCTCCCCCAGGAAGACGAAGGTTACCTCAGACCTTCAATGATGGACTTTGCCACTCATATGAGGCAAGGAGTCCCATTCAGCCAACCTGTGACCTATCAAACACCCTGACAATGGATGCGTTTAAACACCCTGACGACGGATGCGTTTGAATTGGGGGGTGTGTGTGTGTGGGGGGGCTCACCTCTATCTCTTCGGAAGCGGCCCGCTGACCAGCCTCCCAGGCTCATCACCACATAAACGTCCTCGAGTTGTCCGCCGTCTTTCTGGCATTGGGGCACTGGCTCCCCATGGTCAGGCCTAGGGGGAAGGTAATCGTGGTCCGCTGCGCTATATGACGGTGGTGACAATAATCAAGGAAAGGGTGTCATCAGTCCCAGACTATGCACGGAGATTCTTTGGCTATTCGGGTGGCGCCGAGATTGGTACATCGGACTGATCGCCTTCCGTGTTCCGGGAGTAGACAATGGTTTGCGGAAGTCTCCCAGGACGGTCCCTAATCCCAGACACAGCCAAAAGTCAGAGGGCTGTAGGAGGAGTGGCAGCTCCTCTTTGCAGTTTGCCGCACAATCTTCTAGAGGGTGGACCGTCCGCACTTGGAATCGTCAGATTGTGGCATATTACCCTTGGAACCAAGAACCACGGGCAGTCGAACGGGACGCTCTGGCGGCGAACTGGTTATGATTGGTAGCCTATGCTTGATCATAGCTCCTCCAGCATGTCCAAGTTGTCATGACCCCAAAAGTTCTCAAGTGGCTCTATCTCGAGACTGCCGGATCCTGCTGGAAGCCCCATTGTAGCCACGGCAGCTTTGGTTTCCCAGTCTGCTAAATCTGCTTGTAAGGGAACAGATCCTGCTTCCAAAGGAAGGGGAACTGGTAAGAGGTCTTCCAGCCGATGCGTCCGTCCCGGAATGCACCACCCATGTTCCAAACCTGTCTGGCGCATTTCTGCAGACTGTACACTGAGGTGGGACTTTCTGAACAGACTGCCATGCTCACTGTTCAGGCAAATCCACTAGAGCATTGTAGGGTTCTTGACCCCGCCGTTACCATGCATGGTGTGCCGATATAGAGTTCGATCCATGCAATTTCTGCGACCGTAGACCAGATTGGCAATTTCCTCAAGCAAGTCCGAAGTTGGTTACCGAACGGCTCGTAAAGGGCTCGGTGATGGCATGACGGTTTCTTTCAGTCCCCTCTTGTCCAATCTGGTGAAGGGTATGTTTACGGATCGTCTCCCGGTTCGTAGCCTTGTTTCGGAGTGGGATTTGCCGCTGGTTTGCAATTCTTGGCGTCGGAACAGTTTGAACCCAACCGAGAGCTTAGTCTTCTGGAACTTCCTTGTGGCCAAAGGGGTTCGGATATACATGGCATGTCTACGGACGAGGCCCACCTCCGCTTTGAGCACAATAGTAGGGTTATAAACGAGAATCCCATTCTAGAAGTTTGGGGAAGAAGGTTTGAAGATGTTTTTCTATAGTTTGAAGGATGCCAAATCAGAATTTTGGGTCCAACCTCTGGGAAATGTGGGTAACTTTGTAAAATAAGGGGGTAAAATTAGTAAATGAGAAACATTTTGCGGAGTAAGGGCGAATTACAGCGCCGCTTGATGTGGTTCGTACCATGTCCCGACTATTTCTGGAGTTGGCTCATTTTAACAGTAGTAATGGGGTTTTTAATGGTGCCCAAATGAAATATTTTGTGCAAAATTGCCTATCACTAGTATCCCACTATTAAATCAAACAGGACTCATCAGCTCGACGATCTCTCCAAGAACAATATTCACTGATTTGTGTTTTTGTTTAATATTTGATATTATTTGTACAGACTGACGAATTGGCTAATTTACGTTGAGGAAAACTTGTACAAATTCTGATTAAAACTGCTTTCTATGCTGAAAAGCAATGATGGCTGCACTTGTAAGCCTAAAAATGTGTTCATTGTATTAATTGACCCCCAAAACATGGGTATAGACACCACCTTTTTGCTTCTAGGCCAATCGGCTGAGCAGTTATGACCCATCACATGCCTTATAAAGGTCATTGACCTTTGACCTTGAATATCTGACCAACGCAGCAACAAGAAGGCCGGTGTCACGAGCGAGCCAGTCCTAGCTTTTTAGAGTCCGTCGGACGTTATGTTTTGAGTTTCAGAGTCCTAGGAACATAGTGTCTATAGGACTCCTAATTTCAAAACCTAAGGTTTGATTTTCAGTGTCCTAGGGACTATCGGTAATAACATGCAGTGTCCTGTGGACTATAGGTAATAAAAAGAAGAGTCCTAGGACATTTAAAATAGTGGGACTCTGAAGTTTATTACATTACACAAATCTCAGGGTCCCTAAATTTTGAGGGTCCGGGGATTGAGTGTATACTAGTTGTGAGTGTCCCATGCAGTTGAATTCACAGTCCTAGGACCATATGTTTTAAAATTAGGGGTCCTATGGATACCAAGTTTTGACTCTCAGTGTCCTGGGGACTATCGGTAATGACACGTAGTGTCCAATGGACTACATGTAATAAAAGGAAGAGTCCTAGGACATTGAAAATAGTGGGACTCTAAAGTTTATTACATTACACAAATCTCAGAGTCCCTAAATTTTGAGGGTCCGGGGACGGTGTGTACTAATCGTGGGTGTCCCATGCAGCTGGTTTCAAATGCAAGCATCCCAGCACAATTGAGTGTCTGCTTTAAATGGCACACCATTAAGTATTCTCTTTAAAGGGGCATTTGAAATTATTGTTTTGTGATGCTATCATAACATTCATAATTACATTCAGCATCATGGTGCACAACTACATCCATGTGCAGATGCACATAGCTTTAAAATGGCGATAATTAAAGGGTGGTAAAAATAGGCTATTCCAGGAATTATCCACCCCCATGACAATTTCAAAATTCGAAATAACTATGGAAATTCCCAAGCTGTTTTTGACAAATCAATGTGAGAATTCCAGTGGGAATTCCAATGGTATTTTTCATCATCTTTGGGTGTTTTTTACCAAAGAGAACGAAACGGAAAAACAACTTACTAAGTGATAGTATTCTTTAGAAAATGGGATTTTTTTTTCAGTGGGTCAGTAAAGTCATGGGAATTCCCAAAGTCATCTTGGGTTAGCTACTAAATTACTCAATTATCTCTTCAGTGCATGCATCTGTTAAAATAACACATTTGGTATATTGGATATGTTTTGTTTTTTTACGATTTTTATTGTAGAAATTCTCATCCACTTTTGGATTTCATGATTTTCTTGCACCTTCTGGATTTCACCATGGAAATTCCCATGCATTTTTGGAGAAGAAGGATGTGGTTAATGAGAGGTTGGTTACCGAACGGCTCGTAAAGGGCTCGGTGATGGCATGACGGTTTCTTTCAGTCCCCTCTTGTCCAATCTGGTGAAGGGTATGTTTACGGATCGTCTCCCGGTTCGTAGCCTTGTTTCGGAGTGGGATTTGCCGCTGGTTTGCAATTCTTGGCGTCGGAACAGTTTGAACCCAACCGAGAGCTTAGTCTTCTGGAACTTCCTTGTGGCCAAAGGGGTTCGGATATACATGGCATGTCTACGGACGAGGCCCACCTCCGCTTTGAGCACAATAGTAGGGTTATAAACGAGAATCCCATTCTAGAAGTTTGGGGAAGAAGGTTTGAAGATGTTTTTCTATAGTTTGAAGGATGCCAAATCAGAAATTTTGGGTCCAACCTCTGGGAAATGTGGGTAACTTTGTAAAATAAGGGGGTAAAATTAGTAAATGAGAAACATTTTGCGGAGTAAGGGCGAATTACAGCGCCGCTTGATGTGGTTCGTACCATGTCCCGACTATTTCTGGAGTTGGCTCATTTTAACAGTAGTAATGGGGTTTTTAATGGTGCCCAAATGAAATATTTTGTGCAAAATTGCCTATCACTAGTATCCCACTATTAAATCAAACAGGACTCATCAGCTCGACGATCTCTCCAAGAACAATATTCACTGATTTGTGTTTTTGTTTAATATTTGATATTATTTGTACAGACTGACGAATTGGCTAATTTACGTTGAGGAAAACTTGTACAAATTCTGATTAAAACTGCTTTCTATGCTGAAAAGCAATGATGGCTGCACTTGTAAGCCTAAAAATGTGTTCATTGTATTAATTGACCCCCAAAACATGGGTATAGACACCACCTTTTTGCTTCTAGGCCAATCGGCTGAGCAGTTATGACCCATCACATGCCTTATAAAGGTCATTGACCTTTGACCTTGAATATCTGACCAACGCAGCAACAAGAAGGCCGGTGTCACGAGCGAGCCAGTCCTAGCTTTTTAGAGTCCGTCGGACGTTATGTTTTGAGTTTCAGAGTCCTAGGAACATAGTGTCTATAGGACTCCTAATTTCAAAACCTAAGGTTTGATTTTCAGTGTCCTAGGGACTATCGGTAATAACATGCAGTGTCCTGTGGACTATAGGTAATAAAAAGAAGAGTCCTAGGACATTTAAAATAGTGGGACTCTGAAGTTTATTACATTACACAAATCTCAGGGTCCCTAAATTTTGAGGGTCCGGGGATTGAGTGTATACTAGTTGTGAGTGTCCCATGCAGTTGAATTCACAGTCCTAGGACCATATGTTTTAAAATTAGGGGTCCTATGGATACCAAGTTTTGACTCTCAGTGTCCTGGGGACTATCGGTAATGACACGTAGTGTCCAATGGACTACATGTAATAAAAGGAAGAGTCCTAGGACATTGAAAATAGTGGGACTCTAAAGTTTATTACATTACACAAATCTCAGAGTCCCTAAATTTTGAGGGTCCGGGGACGGTGTGTACTAATCGTGGGTGTCCCATGCAGCTGGTTTCAAATGCAAGCATCCCAGCACAATTGAGTGTCTGCTTTAAATGGCACACCATTAAGTATTCTCTTTAAAGGGGCATTTGAAATTATTGTTTTGTGATGCTATCATAACATTCATAATTACATTCAGCATCATGGTGCACAACTACATCCATGTGCAGATGCACATAGCTTTAAAATGGCGATAATTAAAGGGTGGTAAAAATAGCTATTCCAGGAATTATCCGCCCCCATGAGACAATTTCAATTCGAAATAACTATGGGAAATTCCCAAGCGTTTTTGACAAATCAATGTGAGAATTCCAGTGGGAAATTCCAATGGATTTTTCATCTCTTTGGGTGTTTTTGGACCAAAGAGAACGAAAGGAAAAACAACTTACTAATTATATAGTATTCTTTGGAAAATGGGATTTTTTTTTTTCAGTGGGTTCATAAAGTCATGGGAATTCCCAAAGTCATCTTGGGTTAGCTTCCTGATTATCATGATCTCTTCATGCAATGCATCTGTTAAAATAATACATGGGTATATTGGATATGTTTTTTTTTTACGATTTTTAATTCTAGAAATTCTCATCCACTTTGGAATTTCATGATGTTCTTGCACCTTCTGGATTTCACCACCATGGAAATTCCCATAGCATTTTTGAGAAGAAGGAATGTGTTAATAAGAGGTTGTGATAATTCTGGATATGCCCAATTACTGCTTCATGTTTCCAAACGGTTCAATTTGGTTTAATTAATTGTCTCGTCATGGCCATAGTTCATTGTTGTCGACTTTCTATTCTCTTTTTTATTCTCGGCTGTTTTTTTTCAGGTATTCCAGTTATAAAAATAAGATCGTCGTCTATAACATGCGACGGATGTTTGTAATTTTGTATTTTTTGACAAAACAAAAATAGTGAAAAGACTCCACATCAACCTACTAGCGTCCCAATTAAAAGCTTTAAAGTACATATAAATTTGGCCATAGAGAATAGAAACCTTTGTTTTAGACTGACGCCAACCCCTCTTACGCAGTAAAAGTGGCAAGTATTTAATTTTGATCTATTTTATCTTTACGCGTCATCACCTTACTCAAGATAATTGTATTTTTCCGAGTGTTTTAATCTCATTTTGCAATTTACTTTGCTAATACAGGGTGAGTCAAAAACTTGACCCTGATTGTTTCCGCCATTTTGAATTTTTAAATAATATATACCTACCATATGTTGTGTCATCGGAAAGCCAATTTCATATGTTTAATTTCTGCAAAGATAATTCCAATCGTATTAAGTTATAGGCCTCAGCTCCATCTTTATATGCAAGTAGTCACTTTTACCCCTATCGGGCACGGATTCCCATTTTGAATACACAGTGGCCAACTAAGCTAATGACTTCCGATCCCCAAAATGATGATACAGGGTATTGTCTATGTTTTGTGTGAAATAAAGTAATTATCTTAAAAGGTGTCAAGTCCTTGATAATAGTAAGATTCTATTTGAAACACTTTTTTTCAAGATGTGGCATATTTTTGGTCCCAAATATAGACAATACCCTTAACCCCAAAAGGTTGTCACCGATGTCTGTTCCTTCAGTTAGATTCATTCAACCCTCCAGAAACTGATACATCTATCAATTAATTTATTTTTCAAACAACTGATTTTTATGAGTCATTAGGACGTAGAAGAGCTTAGAAGTGGGTTAAGAGGGTGCACGATGCTAAATTGCGACTGAATTTTGTGGGGTAAATAAGCGTCGCATATTTCTGCAGTCAATAAATAAGCCGATTTTCTTCTGGACACTGATTTGCTTCGCTGAACGTCGCCGTTCTTTTTAATGCGAATCCGTGGACAGAGCGCAAAACAACTACTTGATTCAAACACATGTAGCTCCGGTCTATCAAACCGATGTGAATATCTTTGCTGCAAATTAAGGATTAAAAGATATATTTAATTAACTTAAACATTCAAAATGGCGGACACATCAGGGTCAAGTTTTTTTTTTTTGACTCACCCTTATGAACCTTGTACTACTTTAACAAAAACAAATTGTGCGAAGGCTTAAAGCAATCATTAGCACATTTTTTGTATGGCGCCCCCATTTTTTCAAAAGTTGGAGATTTTTACACGGTGCATTGGTAACTGGGCTAGTAAACTATACCTGTGAATGGTTAGCTCGAAAATGTCTATGTGTCCAAACGAAGGATTTTTATAAATACTTATTATCGGGGATCCCGATATAATTCAACGGCTGCTGAAACGGCCTTCCAAGTGACATCGCCGGGAATATCGCATGTACTTGTGTACGCCGTCCATATATTGTTTTAATAGTTCGGGCAATTAAAGTTAGAGGTTATTTTTCTCGAGGTGGCACTATTCATCATTGGACGGACATCAAAAATCGCTTAGGTGGTGATAAATAACGCATTTTTTAGCATTCTCGTTAGGTATATTTTCCTAGACAATTACAACATAACTGTGCAAAATATCAAATTTTTGAAATTGGGGGGCGCTCTTAAAAAAATGTGGCAATATTGCTTTAATTCATGACCTTGACCCTTGACCAGCTACGGAATCATAGATTTGTTTTGTTGTTTTAAATAAAGCAAATCTAATATATTTCCAAGTGTTGAAAAAATGGCAGAAAATCGACTGAAAAATGAACCAATATACCAAATTTTGTAAGCCCCCCTCTTTTCCTCCATTCAATGGGATTTATACAGTTCAGCAAGATATTACGTGAAGTATTACGATATACGGGGTATAGCATTATGAAAGTAATGAGGGGAGCGGTCATTCGCAATTATCAATGTAACTGTAATTTATTGTGGAATTGGCAGAGAAATGTTCCAAACAAAATATTCACTCAATAAATCCATGATGTGTAAATGAAAAAGGGTGTCAACACTACTAAGGTAGTCCCCAGGAATAGATACAAGCTATGCCCATAAGGGGCTAACTCTAGCACATATCCTAAAACCCAATGGGAAGATCTTGTTCTCTTGCTCTGCAAACAGGGTGAATTGGTGTTTGGATTTGTTATATCAGTTGGCGCATTGATATAAATAGTTCATGTATAGTCTTCTAGTTGGAAAATAATCAAGAATGTAATATTAAGTTGACAAAGACAATAAGACATCATGATATTCATGATATTGTACATTTCTCTCACGAACACAAGTTAATGTGTGTAAATCCCATAGGAATGGAGGAAAAAAGGGGTGTGCACAAAAACCTTGCCATATTACGTATTTTCAGTCGATTTCTTTCATTTTTTCAACACATGAAAGTATATAGATGTGTTTTATACAAACAAACAAAAAATCTATGATATAGTGAGTGCATTATGCTCAAGTTTCATCTTTATCATGGTACAATTGTTTTTGATCAAAAAACGTAGGTAGTATGATGCGTACTTTGCAAAGGTTGTTAATTTTCAAAATGCAATTTTTAAGAAACGTTTTTCGTATTTCGATATGCCAAACACACTCGACGATTTGACAAAAGTTACAATTGAACGCCTCATTGTTATTTTAGATTCAATTTTGTTTTGGAATGACAGCAAGAGGAAATATAATTCTGTAAATATTATTTTTAATTAATGAAGATTTATTTAGGAACATAAGTCTAGACAATGTAACGTTTTGAATGTGTGTTCATTATATACTTTTGTTGGTTGGGTCAAATTGTTCGTGCACCTTTGGCCATTTGAGAACTACAGGCCAATGACCATTGGGTCCAGAAGTACAGTGACGAGCTTAGGCAATTAGTTAGTCCAATCGCCAGTTGGAATAGTTGCCAGTTGGGCTCCATTTGGTCTAAACGCCCTTTGTTTCAAATAGAGTTACCAACCACGTCCATTTTCCACATGGTCAAGTACTAGTTAGTCGAAATTGCAAACATTTACATGCAACCTCGTGCCCAATCATACGAGCGCGCGGCCGTGAATGAAAATGACTGCACTTGGCTGCATGGAAACAGGATGAATGGCAGTTGGAAACAACTAGCACATGCTTGAATACCTCGAGGGCATACTCGTTAGCAAGGTAAAGCCCTTTCTGGATCGTATCCTCATAGCAATTATCAAGGACATCAGAAATCTGGCTTCAAAATGTGAGGATTCCCTACTGTCAAACCAACATGGCAGAAGAGACTGCTATTTCTCACTACAAGAGCCATGGAATCCATTCTAGCACAGAACTTTTTACTGGTAGTTGGAGATTGCAACGCCAGTAAGGACGAAAGATGCAAAGTCATCGCCGAGAAGAAAGAACGAGAAAATGTAAAAAAAAAATTGATCTTGCAGGCAAAAAACTGCTCATCAATGCAAGAACATACTTTCAAATGAAAATGGGAAAGCTCTGGATCGGTAGCAGTTATCAGCTTGACTACACATTAAACCGAAGGGAATGGAGGAGCAGCAGCATATGAATGTAGAGGGCATACAGAACTTTTGTTCAGTTGGGGCGCAGGACATAGAATGGTATTTTACACGGTGTAGGTTACAGTCTCAGATGTAAAACATAATGGCGACATGATTGGCGTCTGATCAGAGATAGGAAGACCTCCAAGAGCAGTCCATAAATGAGGTAGCAACCTCCACTCTAGAAGATGCTATGTATATGCGCAGACAAATATTGAGAAAAAGTGATTCCATTTAGGGAGACAGCCTCTTTGAAAGTGAGGTCACCACCCTCTGGGAGTTCCTTATTAAAAATCCAATACTCAAAATAATTTGGTACCACTGGAGTAGCTTAGAGGGTTTCTCTCTATTGGCATCAAAATAAAGGTAGAAGAAACATCAGAATATGACGTCATATGATGTCATAAATCAAGAGAGGTATGAACAATACTGGGATATGGATGTACGGATAATGGATAATTTAGATTTGCTGACTACCAACAGTATAGCACTAAAACTCTTGTGTATAAAAATAGTCGTTTGCATCATTTAGAGCCAAAAACCACCAGGAATCTGATATTCCGAACGGAAATTGTCAATTGTGCGGCCGTTGGACTACTGACCAGATCCCCAATCCATCACTTCAAAATCGCACTAAACACTACCTCTATCCCGGTTGGTGCTTATTTTTGCACGAAAAGCAGCAGAAAATACCATTGGAAATTACAATAATATTCCCCCCCCCCCCCCATATTCGGTAGATGTGAGATAAGCTTGCTAAGAGAAGCTGATGAAAGACCACAGGCATAAAGGTCTCAGAGGATGAGCTCGGCAACATATTTCAATGTTGAAGAGAAGCACGCGCAAAAGCAAATATTGTTCGCACTAGCAAAATTAAAAAAAAGGCTCTTAAAGGAAATAACGGCCGATAAGAAAAAGCGAGAAATAGAAAACTGGGATGGTATTAACTTATTTTACGTATCGAATGACGGTTTGGAACATGAAAATAACAACTCAAATATCCCCATAAATTCACATTTACGGTTAGATGGTTGTGCTGAAATAACCATTCAACGCTTCTTTTTTGTCAAAACATAAGATTGTTAATATATTGTATATTATAAGAGCTTGACATTTGTAAACATATTCCTGAGTGCATGTTACATGTATCCACCCCGTTATTATTTGGCACGTGCCCACTCAATTTGATAAACCTTATGGATAGTCGATATTGTTTTTAAAACCATCAAAAACGGTACATACACAAATTGACTGATGGAAATTGATCTTTTGTAGTAAATTTAAGTGATAAGATTCCGCTCTTTGAATGGCCAATAGTATAGTTCTTTTAACCTGGACACATTTTGGTAAAAAGCTGATTTTTTCAGGATAGGTCCTGCAATATGTGTAGAATCAATGATAAAAAGTCCCCGAAAATCCCTGTGGCCTTCTTCAAAATCCAAGGATGGCGTCCAAAATGGCCGCCATTTTTATTTTGTTCATAATATCCAAACAATACCCGCTAGAAACAAAAGTAAGGTACCCAAACATATGTTTTTGAGGTATAAGGCTTGACATTAAAACATTACAGATGATTTAACCTTTGCAAATATCCACAATCCAAATGGCGCCCCAAATTTACTGCTTTTCGAATCCGTATGGATGAAATATGAACAATGGTCAATTTTAGATAAATTAGGCCACAGTGAATCATACGATTTGGTTGGTGCTTCTAACTACCCAGACTAGCTTAACTAGCTAAAAAGTTGTTTCGTACAAATTACTCCCGCCATGCACTATTACACAATATCCATTAATTATAAGAGGAATGGGAATAAATAATGGAAATTGTCTCAGTTTGTTGTTCAAGTTGTACAAGAAGTTGCTCAAAAATGGACGTAGAAGTGTAAACTTGCTGAGAACGAACTTCCATGTAAAAGAATGCAGTACCGAGTATCCGGGGGAAGTTGTGTGGAAAGAGATAATGTCTATTAAAAAAAAGGAAAATTGGTGAATATGTTGACTTAACGTTAAAACACCTTTTTTTTAATTCCTAATATTTTAATACTGCTATTTCGAAACGTAGAAGTCCACCATTAGGCCGCATATAAGGTGCGCGTTGTAAATGCACCACATATTTGGTTCATTCTTCTGTAAGACATCATGGAATTAGTCCTAGCATGAAATCTTCTTAAGAGGATCAAAGGATTTACAAGGATGGTACAGCTTATTCCGTAAAAGAGTCTTTACCTCTAGTCTAACTCATGATATATCTTACCCCAAGGACCACCCCACAGATTTTTACAATATCGTAGGATCCTTGCGTGGACTATAAAATAAATGTGGGCCAATGAAAGCTCAAGTGTTGCACGTTCGTTCGTTCGCGAAAGTCCAAATCAGGTGAAAGATCCGCTCACCCGTCCATGTTGATCAATCCCGGACGCCCTCCTGGTGACCTATAGACCTCACAGGCACCTATGATGTGGCCAGTGGCCCGTAGCTCTCCACAATCGTATCCCGGTGAAAGTCCCATGCCGATCATGCGAAGGAAGCGCTTTGTACAGCCAATGCCGCTCTGAGTCTGCCGAGGTCGACCCTGCCCCTCTCCCACCCAGTACATCCCCTGGCTTACCGATGGCCTGTCCACAAACTTGCTTTAGATCCAAGGCGAGGACGAACACTACTGAGATCATCTGTCATCGATCCAGGAGATCGACAGGGACACCGCGACTGCAATCATCATGGAACTTTGCAGCGATCAATTTCCGTTGACTCTCTGATCCTCGAGGGGTGTTGGTGAAGGTAGGACAAGGCCACCAGGTTCATCACATTCCTTGGCGAGCTTGATCGTCTTAAAGTTCCTCCTAAGGTTTGCAGAGCTATGCCACAGAACTGAAGGTATTCTATAGCGTCACCAAAAGGCAACCACTAACACGTCTCACTACATCATTCAGAACGGCATCAATCCCGGGCGAGTGAACCTGTGACCCCAAACAGGTGCAGCGCACTCAGCAGCCGAACATGCCAAGTGTGTTGCAAGGCGCCCGAAAACCGATCCCCCCCAGACTGTTCTTGGCATCGTCCGCCTTGGTGTGTTGATTGATAGTAAGGCTGCGGTCCATGACGGCAAGCACCCGGTGTCCGGGCCATGCGACAGCCCATCTCCATCTAGAATGATGTTAAGTTCTAAACTTTTTGCACACCGACTTCCAAGGTGAAAACCGAGCTACGGCCCTGGGCTTGCAGAGTTTCTAGTGCCATCGGTTGAAGAATTGACCCGCAGTGATCAGGTCCCTCTGCAGCATCGCCTCGAAGGCCCCAAGGGAATCAGCAGCCATTCCAAGTGCGGTCTCGTCTGCGCAGGATCACTGTGAAACAAGCTCCCCATTAGCACATCTGAACGCAAAGGTCAAACCCCGAGGGGCAACGCCCTGAAGCCGGCGCCCTTCCCTGCAATGCCCACCCGATGTCTCAGGACGAAACATTCGTCGCGGATGAGTAGCGCACGAACCCGACAAACCCTACATCAGGGGAAGACCCTGAGCAAAGCCCAGGCAAGAGACCTCGACGCCGACTTATCAACGCAGCAGTTAGATCTATGAACAGGGCCTACGCAGGATTTTTTTTGTGGGGGGTGCGGGCCTCTTTTTGTAAATGTGGACCTAACCCCCCAATGCTCCCCTTGGAATACTTTATCAAAGTGAACTTTCTTGTCAAATTGTCACTAAATTTTGGACTCTTGATTACAAAATTCAGCAAAAAGTGGACCTTTTGCCCTGTTTGTGGAATTTGCGTTCCCCTGGCTGCGTAACGGGCCTGTCTATGAAGATTGCTCTTATGGAAGACTGTCTCCGATTGTGTGGTAACTACGCAACGTGATTGTTGGACGTATGCAGTGCCAAAATTGGCAACGGATCCCAAGCACGGACGTGGGAAGGCGTGATCGATCGGTGTTCTATGCTAGGAAAAAAACTGCCAATCAGCTAGAGGCACTGTGACAGAGATTTTTTTTTGATGGTATAGTCCCCTTAAAGGGGGACTCACACCCTATCCAAAATTGTCTTTGTTTTTCATTAATTTCCACAGGAACCTATTACAAATGAATGCCCTAAAATTGGAAACCAAAAATGCATTTTTTTTTTCGACGCCGCGTACATTGTTGTCAGGGTGATGGAGAACCAATACAAATTTTGTCCCACCACCTCTATGTGAAGTAATAACTATTATCTATGTCACGTCATCAGAGCCATTTTTTTGTTTTTTATTCTTTATCTTATTTAGACCCCTATTATGATGGTTTGGGTTTTGATTGGTATAGTCCCCTTTATTGGTGTCAAGCTGGTGAAAGGTCAGATTTTTCTATATTGGCAAATATATGTCCAAGATGTGAAAGAAGAGGAAACTCTGAATTACATCGGATTCTTTCTATTTTTAACTTCTTTACTTTGTATTCTTGAATATCATTATGTTCCATATATAAAATATCTTATTAATTATATTATTGGGACTGTGGTGGCAGTGGATCACGCTCGCCCCATAACATAGGTTGGGGTTCGAGCCCGCGTCGCCGATGTGTTGTGGCACTTGGGGCAGGCACTTTACCTCTGCTTCCTCTCTCCACCCAGGAGTAAAATGGGTACCGGCATAATGCTGGGAATGCAAAACAGACTCGCTGTGCGGGAGGAGTCTGGCGAACCCCCCACAGCACCATTATATGAGGGAGTCTGGCCCAAACGCCATTGACAGAGAGATGGGCACACTCCGCCTGCGGCGCACCATTTGCATTATTGGATTCCCATTAACTTAAGTAATATTTTGTCTCTTAATAACATTTTTCTGAACACTTGCGACTTCAAAAATTTCTGCAAATATAAAAATGGGCGGCATTTTGGGGCCCATTTTTGAATTTTGAATACTTGACAATGTTGAAACTCCTTGGTAATATTTTAAATAGATCGCCATACACAAAAATAGGTTTGGAGCTGTTTGTTCTGTTTTTAACATGTATGGTTCCAAAATTATAAAACTATTCTAAAAACGGCCATTTTGGACGCCATTTTGAATTTTTAATACTTGTCAGGTGAAACTCTTGGTTTGTGTTTTTGAATCGATTCGCCATACACAAAAACATATGTTTGGATTGTTTGTTTTGTTTTCAACATGTATGTTCCAAAAATATATAAAAATATATACTAAAAACGGCCATTTATTGGACGCCATCTTGAATTTTGGAAAATACCACGCAGGGGATTCGCGGGGACTTTTTGTCAGTGTGATAGTACACAGGTTCCCGCACCCTATACTGAAAAATCACTTGTTACTCAAAATGTCCACCTATTTGGCTATATGACTAATCTATTGGCACTAATATTGCGTATGTTGATATTTGTGTTACTTAAAGATGCAAAATAGCTGGCGCAATCCGGGTCCATATTATGCTTGAGTTCATATGTAGAAGTAACATTTTTGAACAACCATTTCTTTAGAAGATATGCTATTAACATTTTGGCTATTAATAATTAATTCCGTCCAATGTTTTCAAAACTTTTAGTGGGGTTTGACCTAACGTTTCTGCAATACTACCTCACACAAGTAGTCTACGGAAAAACTGGCAACTTTGGCCATGTCTTCTATAAAATTTTAATAGGGAAATTCAAGAATATCCCACAAAACTTACAAGCTAATTTCTCCGAATAACCATGTGTTCAATATAGGTAACACGATTTTTTTAGAAATACTATTAAACGTAAATTGCATCGAAATGCCCACCACGAGATTACTCAAATAGTCGGTACCGCTGAGAGAGGGGGGGTGAGCCAATCGAGGTGAAATTAATGGTAAATTGCATCAGATATCGGCTTTATAAAGTAATTAATTTTAGAAACCTAACAGTTTACAATGCAATTATGAAAATACACACTTTCGAATGTACGTAGTGCATTTTGAGACATTATAAAGCAGTATTCTCAGATAAAGGAGGAAGAACGCGGTGCACCTATACACCGGAGATATTTGAGCTTAGTAGTATATAATATTGTTTTCATCTACACTGTCTATATAACGCCATTTTGTCACATGCGAGCTAATTAATACACTTCAAAACAAGGCGCTATATACATTAAAACTATTGCCTTAATACACACTTTAATGTTAAACTATTAGCCTGTTAAATTATTTTAACACGCAAAGATGTTAATGAGTGAGCAACACTTAATAAACATTGTGGAGTTCATCTTTCATTTGGTACACCTGTTTTTACTCAATCAACGGCCTGTTTCATTTCCCTATTTGTGCGCTTTTAATATAGTATATAAATATTTTTACCATTCAAACGCGTGAATCACTGTTTAAAATCGATATTGATGTTTATCATTTCACACTGTATTTAAACATTACAAAAACATATTAACATATTCGCATATTAATTCTCATTTTTCAAAACTGTTTTCTCTATTTTCGAAGACTGGGCGTCCTACGGACGACCAGTCTCCGAAACCTAAGGTGCTAGGACTTTCGATATGTAGGACTCTTAAATTCCTCACACCGGACAAATTTTTCCATAATTATTCATATATAGGCCTACCAGAATATACAAAAAGTCCTTTTATTAGAATTTTTTCAAGGTTACATAGGACATGTGTCACATTAAGCCTCTACTATCAACTGAGTGTCTGATCCGGGGTGGCCCCCCCCGGGCGTGTATCCATTATACGGACGCTCCTACATGGCCCGCACTTGGAGGCTGGGCGGATTGGGAACAGTCAGGGGTTTCACCCTACTCTTATTCGACACTGACTGCGATGTACATGTACAGTTTGTACTCTCTTGTACACGGGACCGACGGCTTAACGTCCCCCGAAGGACGGGAGGCTTTCATTTTTCTTGCTGATTCCACAATGAAGGACTACGAAATAGTCTAGCTGTAATATGGATCCCTCTCTGCTGAACTACTGGGCTAACCATTGTTTCGGCAGGTTCACCATCAGGCCCGTAGCTAGCCATCTACGATAGGGGGTTCGATTTATTAGTGACCCAAATGATCGCTGAGCGCCCATGTCGCCGCGCGAGCGTCGCATTGGGAGTCTGATGTGGATGTGGCCCCTCAGAAAATCTGGGAAATTTTGTAAAGTGAAAAGCCAAATGGAGGCATTTGGTGCACCATTTTCAAATTAACCCTAACTTGTTTTGGCTAGTTTTTTTGTTTTTAGCCGCGCAATCATCGCATGGGGAGTCTGAGGGTGATGTGCCCCCTCAGAAAATCTGGGAAATTTTGTAAGTGAAAAGGCAATGGCGGCATTTGGTTCCGCCATATTTCAAATGAACCCTATTTTTATTAGTTTTGACTAGTTTTGTTTCTAGTGCCGCGGGGCGCAGGGGGATTCTGATGCAAAGTGGATTAATTTGAGTGTGAAATAGAAGAGTTAGTGATTAATGATGAAAACTCGATCTTGCGATGTTGATTTTATGAATAAACATTTAATGCTACAGCAGGAGGCTCCGCCTTGACGAGCATTTTTCAGTGTGAGTAAACCGTAGAAAATGGCAAGTAATGGATGAATCCATGATTGTTTTTTTTTTGACGAAGTTTATACGGACTGAGGCGAACTGGTAACACACGTTGCCGTGTCGTTCATAGTGGGAGGAGGATTTTAAAAAAAATGGAGGGGGGGGATAATAGGACGGGAGGAAAAGTGTTCTAAATTCGCGGATGGTGCTCGTAGCACAGCTTGAATAGGTCTACTAATAAATATGTGGGGACGGGTGAGATGTTCGTTGTCTTTGTTGTTGTTCTTGTTTTGGTGTCTGACAGTCTTTTAATGTTAGGGGGTTCGATCGAACCCCTCGAACCCCCCTGGACTACGGGCCTGCCATGCCATACGGCAGGTTATTGCCTTATGTGCCCTGCTGTACGGTAAGGTTCATAGCCCAATATTTACGGCCGCACGCCCAGGGATGCGGTTCTCATTACACAACGATGACCGTGAAGGAAATCCTACCAACAAACACACACACACACACACACAAAAAAAAAAAAAATCAGACCAATTGTATTAGCGGGCAACGTTTTGAGAATCGCTTCTTAGCGAATAATGCATAAGACTAAACCCTAGTAACCGAATTCGTCTGGCCAATGGGCATATAGGCACTCTACCGTCCTTTGCCTGTTGCGATGTTTACCTTGCCTCAACTAAAGTTAATTTCATCTATAACAATAACATATAAACCTGAAAGGGATATTTTTTGCAGTGGGGGGGGGGGTATTTATACAAGGCTAGAATTTGCACACGATATGAACAATATTACATCGTCTTCAAATCGTGCGCTGGATTTTTGTTATTAGCTCGTGCCAATATCGTATCGCATCACCTTAAAGCCATCTTGATTTTAATTATAGAAGACATCAATTTATAAACTATAAATAGTCTTTTAAAGACACAAGCACGGCGCAAAGAACAATCATTAGATATAATCGACAATCAATATTAATAAATGTATTGTAATAAAATCCACCTTCACTAACGATCCATCACTCTGGCAGAAGGTAGACAATGGCCTGTATAATTAATCTGACAACGAACACTAGAGAAAGACTCCAACCAATGCATTCTGCCCAAGGCGGGAAAATGTAATCCCCCATTCTAGCTGCAGTGTAGTCAACAAAGGTGAATACGATGATAAACTGTATTGAAAAGTGAAATACACCCGAATTCTGCTAAGAAATGTGAATGAATTTGACCGCGCGAGGCTTCTGAAAGACAAATTTCAATATAATAGACTAATGTGTGAGAAATGTGACAAAAATTTACTCTGATTGCGAGTTCAACATAGCCAAAATATTTACAAAAGGCTTGACAAAAAATTAACTTTTTACCTATACCGCTGGTGTAAGAAAACTGAGATTCCACAACAGAGTATTGTTGCTTCCACCTAAACATATACGGAACAAATCGTGCCCTTATAGCAGAGGCTAGAGAGTACTTGCACTGAAAACAAATAATGCGGGCAGTACACAATGGAGAACACAACAGACAGATGGAATATATGTAAATCAAACTTTAGCACGTTTTTTCCATTTAAGATCGGGGATCTCCGATTTTCATGATAAAACTCGTTATATAAAGACACGCCGATCATTTTCCAGGTAGTCGTTCTAACCCAAAAATCTCAACATTGAGGGCATGTGTTTTAATGATATAGTATTATTGCTTTATGACCCAAACTCCTTAAGCGTACTTGGGTACTCTTATTAGCTTCCATATAATTTGGAACTTACTACAATTATGATGGGTGTTGTGAGCATCCAGCAATATCTCCAGTACGACGACGGTGTATAGCCAATCATTGAACTAATTTCACGCATAAAGCGTTTACTACTGCCAATTAATGACATTATCAAACACCTTCTATAAAAGTTTCAAATAATACTTGTATCTTTTTTTCACTTAGAGAAATCACACAAGACTATAAAAAATGTTAAATCATGTTATTTATCTTTATATTATAACGTCGGCGGTGCCAGGCCAAGCCCAATGAGTGCAAAAGCGCAACTAAATTAAAGGGAAGCCTTTATACAAAAAAATGTTATACAAAATAAACCACCTTGTTTATTGAAAATCCAGAACCAGATAAACCGCTAATATTTTTTTTCATTAGAACTGGTACAGGTATTGAAAAATTCATCTGCCTGGTTAATTTTCAATAGCTCAAAATACACTCACTAGCCAAAACTACCAAAACTATTCAAACACGCAGGAAAAATCACAAATTGATTTCAAATTAATAAGTACTATTAGTTGTGCAAATACTGCGGATAAATTGCTGTCGACAAAATATTACTGGCGCATGGAAAATGTGATGGCATTTTGTAAATGTCAGAAAGATCGGCCACTTGATTTTGTCCGTCTATTCAAGTTAGAGTGTCACCAGTAATTCCCAATACAGTTACATGTATAGGCTAAGTACAAAGAAGGTCGCGTGCACAGCTACAAAGGACAATGGATTCGCGCAGGTTTTAGGTCCGTGGAACGAGCTAGAGAGTACGTGTACACGTGTGTCTGTTGGCTGTTTGTCTGTGTTACAATGTTAAACTCAATATTTTAAGTCCAATGAATCCAGTTGGATCATAGATGCACCATGGAACCCATTTTATGTTAATGAGGAATTTAAAAAAGCATAATTTGAATGTGTACATTCGACGGAACTGTTATACTAATCAGTAATCACCAATCTACTCCTCACCATAATGTAAGAAATAACAAGTACTTCAATTAACGAGTCAGTAACATAGGACTGAAACCCGCTGCATACCAGTCAAACATCGTATGAGATACACCACCCTTAAAAGATAAATAGAAAGAGTGATCATAGAATAAAAACCAATGAGAAACAAAAAATTACAACCCCTAAGAATACCAGGTAAGAATACTTTTCATGCAATCATGACATTTATTTACCATATGGTGATTCGACCGGTGAGTCATAAAAAAAGTACAACCAAATGGAGCGATTTTTATGAAGGAAACATAAAGAATTTACCAAATAATTCCTGTGTTAGATAAGCCTGTTTAATTAGCTTTCAAATAATTTTTAAATTTTTTAAAATCGATCAAGACGTTCAAAGGTTTACAGTTTTTTTGGAAGGTATCATTTCTGCCACGAACAATTGCACACTGACTGTACACATGAGACTCACTAAAAGCAGTGTGAGGCCTTCAAAATAGATTAAACGGTTGATTTCTTGGCGCCGTATTCAAATGCCGCATAAAATGTGTTGGAATCATAATGTAGAATAACTTAAGATTTAAAGAAATTAACAGATCTGTTTAAAATGGAACAGTTTAATGCTTCGTCGGTTTCCAGCCTGAATACAAGTATTTGAAAGTTTTACATACGTTGAAATTCAAGCAAGTTAAAAAGGATTTTGCAAATTGTTGCTTCAAGTCCAAAATTTATTTCATTAAATATGATTTCGATATCTGGTTGCATTTACAGTCTTACCACCGATGTGACCAAAGATTGTCATTTAGGGAGGGGGGAACAGTTGGGATGGGAAACCATTTAACTTTTGGGCATCACTGAAACACATTTTGCAAAGGTGACCACGGTAATTTGTCAATACTATCAATTTAGGACTTTTTCTGATCTCTATTGGGGCCAGGAGGGGGGGGGGCAAAGATTTTTGAGTGCAGTCCCGCCCTTACACCCCCACATCCTCGCCCAAAGATGTTACGTCACTGGTTGTCCCTGACATTTATTCCAAATGTGTAATTAATGGAAATATTGCTGCAACATCCCGAAGCGAACGGAAACCATGATATATTTGGGTAATCTTGCGTGTATACTTGTTCGGTCTTTCACATTGGGCACTTTCACTTCCGCAACTGTAACTTTGAACGCAGTGTTAATCAATTTTACTGCCGTAATGTTTATAGAGAGCTAACAAGACAGGGAAGTACTACAAAAAGAAACTATATGAATAGACAGAGGGTTTTCCATGAAAAATCGGACTCAATTTGGGTTGTACTTTTTTTGACTCACCCTGTACTACTAAAGTTTAACAACTACATAACATAGAGATTTTTGGGAAGGTATTTCAAACACCCCACCCTCGACTGGTTTCTTAAACTACCACATTGACAAAATGAGTAGATTTCAATCGCGCTTATTGCTGTCATCTACCTACCTCAACTGTTAAGGGTAAGCCAATTATCAATAGGATTACAGAAGTAATGATATGATGCGTAATTTATAACGTCTTACACCGGGGTAATGAGAGTCCATTTCATCCACGGTGAAGTTATTAGTGTTTCTAGTGTAACAAACTGTAACAGAATAAAAACATGACATGACCTACGTAAATTATTTCCATACCATATTCATTTATTTTATTACAAACAAAGTATTTCGTCAAAGTACCAGGACTCGGCACCTTGGATGGTACTGGTATGTAACAGATCTTGTACAATAATCAATTGGAGACTTTAAAAGAGAAACGTCGCACGGTGTATTTCAGATTCACGTTCCACGCCGAAAATCTTATATTGGACCACTTTATACCGTGTTCCCAAAAAAACCGCACACATTGGTGGCAGGCACCTAAGTTTTGAACAAAAGCCATGTGACTACTATGTTTGTTGTAGGGGGAGATAGGACGGTTAGCTAATCCTGAAAGTTCATAAAGGTAGAGTCAATAGTTTGTAAGATATGACCCAAACAATCAAGTAACCCGCAAGAAACCATTTTACAAAAATGAGGAGCTGGTTAAACCACAGACTGGCCAATGAAGAAGAATGCAAATACAATAGATTGCAACAAACATTTACTTGCCCAAAATTTCTGCCGAACAACTTCTACGCTGTCAATGACTGCATTTACATAATTATTATTAACTGTCATATTAAAACATTATTATTGGTGATAAATATGTTTCAAGACGAGATAAAAACGATGACTAAGTCATAGAAAAACTCCTCATACATAAAATGATAAATGGTGGGCTACAACTTGCTTGTTATGAAAGTAAAGTTACATTCTAAAACTTTATGAAGGTAAAAACCTATGTTTTCAACATAAAACTCAATAACAATATCAGTATCTTCATTCTGTCATTAAATTTTGGATTACGATAAACTCTGTGTGTACGTAACAAAATGATGATGAATGATTAGCTCTAGTGCAATTCAGTCTATTTGGACAATACGAAGAGTTTTGTTGAATAATACATTCTAATCGATATTTAAGTGTGTTAAAAGGCATGTTTTAGTGTATTATCAATGGAAACATTCTATGTTAAATTTGTTGCAGCCACCGTCTTTTAAAAAGGGGAAAAGGGGGTTGGGACTTGCGATTTATATTGGTGGTTCTGGGCGCAAAACTTACAGTGCGTATTTGTAGTAATAGCGCCTCAATTGGTTAAATGGGTCCTGCAGTGGCTTGATTCTGGGGTCATATTTAAAAACATATGGACTCTACCTTATTGAACATTTCAGGGATATAACTAATAGTCCATCTTACTTAACACCAAAGAATAAGGAGTCAGTGCTTTTGTGCAAAAATTATGGCGCATGCTACAAGTGTTGGCGGTTTTTTTTTTGGGACACACGTACAGCACTGCACAGAACATAAATCTCCATAATGGCGATGCGCAGTAAGGGTTGTGGTTCATTATTGCTTTTACATTAAGCGGATGATAATGACCTCGATTCATTAGTAAAATTCATTATTACTATAAGGCACACCTCGACGCCGTTATAAGTCCCAACTATCATGGTTATTTCAGACACTCGACCTAGCCTAAAGCTTTGTGTGGCATTAGAGATGATATCAGGTAAAAAATATCAAATTAATTTTTGTTTTGTAAGTACGGAAAAACGTGCGTACAAAAATGGCAAAAAAATGCCGCCGTTTTCATAATTTGTCTTCTCGCTCAAAATTATGCCTTTACCAAACTTCGGCCTTGTTGTTGTGGTTTTTATTATTATACGTTTACTTTTCATCATGTTTCCTCTTTAAATTGAAGGAAGATACGACACAAATGTATTCGTAAATGTTTCCTTTGCTGCCTTAATCTGAGTTTGATATTCACTTTATTATCACATTACCTGGGAATCAAGTCCTACAGTAAGTAGCATGAAGAAGAATGAGAAATGGACCATAGCTGCGGAAGAGCCAATCTGGCCAACGCTTCTGGGTACGCGACGAATGCAAGACAGGACCTGAAAGGTAAAAGATTTTCGACTATTTCAACTTGGATGCTGCATTTAAAAAATGGCATACGTCAAAAGCGTGTCTTGAACTGCTGGATATTTACACTACATTTACTCTGCTAATGTATCATTTGCTTGATCCCTCGTGTATTATTTGGGTAATCTCTAATTTACAAAATGATTAAAATTTTTTTTATAAATATGCAAGAAGTAAATTTATACAACAAAATATCTTCGAAGGGTTTGAAATTTCACTCTTTTCGGAGTCAGCCCTGTAGTCACTCTAAAACCCACAACAAGCAAACTTGCGTAATCACACCTGGCAAGATGGCAGTGTGGAACAGGACCTCAGATGACCTTTGACCTTGACCTCTGACATTATTCACATATGAGGAACTCCTACTACTACACCTTAACCCTAAGTCTGCTTTAAATCGGACTTTTCGAAGGAGACCTGAAAAACGAAAACCTAAGCAAACTGGAACACACATACATACACATACAAAATGACCTCAGATGACCTTTGACCTTGGTCCATGACCTATGACATCATCCACATATGAAGGTACCTACTTGCACCTTAACCTAAGTACCCAACCTGACACCACACACACATACATAGATAGGACATGCGGAATTAGTCCCCTTAAGGATTTCGAGCCAAGGGGTAAAAGAGGGGAATTCACTCTTTTTTCATTAAGAGAGTAAGTTATAGATTCTCTTGGAATCGTACATGCAGACCCACGTCCTATTTGATCTATTCTTATATCGTCAAATGAAAAAAAAACCTAAAATGTACTCATAGAAGTATTATTATTATTATTGCATATTATTTGGATGTAATTACCGCCTGCAATCACTTCTTCAATAGGTAGAAGATATGACACAAACATTTAGGACGTGACAGTTTTCCCCTTCCCCCTTTCTAATGTAACCGACATGCACATAATAAAAATACAATTGACTAAGATGTATATTATTACATATTATTTACCGCCTGCGATCACTTTGTCAATGGGTAGTTCGGAATCCCAGGCCATAAACCCAATGACAGGAAATATAACGAAACCAGCAAAAAAAATGCTCAATCCACAAGACATGCTGACTATCAATGCATCCCTGTAAAAAAAGAGTCATTGTTGACATACAACTGATTCACTATGTCACCGCTGTCTTACTCATGAAAAGCAATGTCGAATATGTAAAACGAAGTACTCTTTATGTTGTTTTATTATGTCAGATGTTATATTGCTAAAAAAGGCATTATATTCAAACTAAAAAAGAAATGAAGTACCTATAGCCAGTTGTTCTCGAATTTATTATAATAGCTAGAGTAAGTAGCCTCCCCAACCAGCGCCGTGGAGTAGAATACCTGGTTGGCTGCAGATTTCCACACCTCAAACAAAATTTAAAGCAAAACAGAAAAAAAAGACAAAGAGACAAAAAACAAACAATACTATACGCCTCCTATACAATTGTCCGACCACAAAGAAGGGTGATGTCATAGCTTTCACCCATATTAAAGTGCGCACCTCGGTAAAGGTCCGTTATACTTCAATTGCACTGCGTGCAGTCAGTTGCTTGCCCGAATCGGAGGCTCTGCCCAAGAGCTTCAATGCAGTATCGTTTGAACTTGCATTGCAGTGAGTTGCATCAAGTTGCAGTAGAAAGTGATCGATATATCGGCAGTGCAGCAGCACGGCAACTGCATTGAGTGGAAGTATGAACGGACCTTAAGTCAAGGCCGTGAACAGAAAAAAAAGTCGGCGTGTGCGATACGCAAGCAAAATAGCTGCGCGAAGTGATGACGTCACTTCTGGCCGGACGAAGAATATGGAAGGTCTCAAAGGAGTCTTTTCTTAGTGAGCATACGGACTTTTTTACCGTTTTGATTATAATATCCTGATTTGGGTGATAATGCAATATTGGTTCTGTGACTTGAGAAGAAGCCTAAAGTAGATAACTTGTTTTAGTATTACTAATTGGTGGACAGACAGGACTCCCGCGGCCCTTTTCCGCAGGCTTTGTCATTCATCAATTTGGAACGCGGGATACTGTGATATGTACGGTAGTCTGTAGTTCATATAATTTGTCAGGACTAATATTTATAACGTGACGCTTTGTTCCGCCAATTAATGATTACACAGCAATCTTTAACTGTAATAAATTAGCACAATAACGCATTTTTCTATCAAGTTCAATCTCTCGTTATAATGGGGCAGTTGAAAACTCAAACCGGTTCCAACAGGACGTAAACCGGTGGCAAAGCAAGTGTTTGTTGGTTTTGAAGCCGACCCTTAATAAATTAATTCTTCGTGTTGAGTGCAAAAAGATAGTAAGTACAATAGCTGCAATGTGATAAATCGGGTGTTGCCGTGTAGTATCGAGCAAAGGCCTTATTTCGTCCGACAAATTGTGTTCCAAGACCCACATCTAGGGAAAGCATTCACTATTTTCATTCATTGATGAAGTCTGATGATTTGTTGCAATTGTAACTCTAAAAAAATAGGCATATATAAAATCTGCCTGAGGAGGATTTTAAAGCGGCACTGCCACATGTTCACAAAATATAAATTTCCGCAATTGCTCTCAAATGATAGTAAGGCCATTGGAAGAACAGAGATCTATTTACACATAAAAAAAAACTACCCAAAACGGATAGGGACAATTATATTGAGGATAAAGATATCAGGTAATTGTAGGCTAACTTTTAAGTTTTCCAATAACTTTAATAGAACTAAATGTGTATATTACATGAATATTTTGGAACTCGTACTCACTGATATTAAAACCAAAAGGTTATACAGATGTCAAACAGTGTGTATAGCGTGGGACACATTGAGTACGGCGTGCGTGTTCTTGTGTTAAACGCCATTTTCGTCGTCTGCCTGACTTTCGCGTAGCGGCGACTGAATTTAAATCGTTCCGTTTACCCATAAGGAAGTTGATTTGGTCTTAATCATTGGGGTCGGGGCTTGTGTATATAAAAGCTTTACAACCATGTTGCAAAAAATATCGATTTGAAAAAATCTTGCGGGCGCACTATTTTTCAAATGTGCAGTGTTCTTTAACTAACGAGTTTGGATTCCAAGACGAGGACCACCTATAATGTAGATGCACGCCACGCAATCCCAACGGCTGAAGGTCTTTCTTTTGGATATTTAATAAATGCCATTAACGGAAAAAAGCGCAACACGTAGTAATATGGAATAGTGCCGTATGAGACGAGTCGAAAACAATGTGGGGGATCCTGGAACACAAAGGGCTGATGGAATAAGTCCTCGGCGTATCAGAATGGCTTAATTAATCTTTCCTTGAATAAGTGGCTCTTGAATGGTTTTTCAGGCAGAACATAGTCGTCTGAACAAACCATTCATGAGCCACTGACCATGATGATGGAATTCGACAGAGGCCATGGGCAGCGTTTGCCATTACGGACCTTCTTGAACTCACACGATAATTATCTAAATGTGGTTTTATGAGCTGAATTCATGACAGATAAACACTTTGCCAATACGGCATGGTATATAAACCGTAACATCATTATTTACACAACCCTTACTTTAGCTGTCTTCAGCATTTCCCACTTCGGAGTATAATCTACAAAGTGCAATGCCGGCCTGCAGATCCAGGTAGTGTTAAGCCTCGTATCAAAAGTATGAAAAGAATAGATAAGGGAAGGTTGCAGTAAAATAAACGCCTATTATGAATGAAAGCAAACAAATTGTAGTGTTTAAGAAGTCAAATTGGATATGAATATAAAACGGTACGGGTATACATTTTTACTGATAAAACTAGTGAAAAGTATTAAAGTGCAGTTCACTATGACAGTTTTTTTTTTTTTTTTTTTTATTGAAATATTTTGATGTCCATACAACATTAATTCATATTTACATACTTTGAATCAATTTTCTTAAACACTATCAGACTATTTATATTCCCATTCTGCTTATTTCAATCGCATTTGGGGGGGGATAATTAAGGTAGATCTTGAAACAGGCTAGTAAATTAGCATTTTTCAGGGAATTTTGTCAGATTTGTGTTTAACCAGGAACTTGAAGATAGTATATGTACGTGATTGTAAGATCATTGGTAAATCGTCGTAGGATTAGTATTTCCAGTAGTTTGATGAAAGCCAAATAGTAATCTTTCAAGTGAATATTAATTTCAAATTGAAAAACCGCTATCAAAAATATAGTATATTTTATTCCAAGGTTTTGAAAATGCCTGCATTGAAATAACATGTGTCATAATAATCGATTACATGATCATAACAAATATAAGTCTGAATCAACATATTCCAGCTTTTTACAATTTACTGAAGGCAACATCTGAGGCAAGAGTACAAATTAACTCAGCAAGTTCATATTATCGGTGAGGTTAGTTGTTTGAGAGACCCAGATATTTGCCAACTTAAAGCATACTTAAATATGTAAATTCCAAGAACTTCACACGACATCGGGAATTTTGTTTTCCAAAAGGAAGAAATATATTAATCCAATGTATTATTTTGGGTAATTGTTGCAAACTGGTGAAATATTCTTATCATCACCTAATCGTGGTTTTTTCGAAAATTTGTTTAAATTCCACCTTTTTTAATTAGAGATTCGCCAATCTCTTGGAAGACTTTGAAATATCAAACTTGTACTCAATAAGGAAGTTATTCGTTTTAGTTAAGGAGACTTAATCACTCTGGAGCTACAAAACCATCAGGGAAAAAAAAAAGGATGCAATATCATCAACATAAACAAAACCACTTTTAGCCCCATGTCGATAAATAACAGACCGTTACACAAGAGATATCTATTCCCCCAAATAACTCCCTTCTTATATATTTACCCTAGTTGGTTTCTTAACAATAGTATGTGCGATTTATGCCAACATTCAACAACATTCTCTAAAAATTCTGAATATATTTAGTAATTTAGATACGGGAATGATAGATTGGGTTTAAAGTTCATTTTAAATATCAATGATGATCGCCAAACGATTGAGATATAAGTGGCATATTTCCATTTGCATATTCATCATCTGAAATCCTTTTGACCCAATTAGCATATAACGCTTCACTTTGTAATTTGATGTCAGGTACTCTTATACCACCTCCTGTAAAACTCACTGGATCATACATGTTCTTTTGATCTTATCTTTTTTACCCCTCCATAAGAAGTTAAAATATTTACGCTTCAACCTTTTTTTATATATGGTCAGGCGTTACAATCCATTCATTCAAAGTAGAGATTTGAAAGGGCTAATGCCTTAATGATGACTCGTTACAATAAATTGGTTAAATTCTCTTTTCTCCAAACGGTACAGGAACTCTCTTTAACTTATCTAACTTTGATTCCCAATTACGCTTGTGTATTTTAAGATGATCTATTCCAAAGTATACACCCCCCATACAGATTAACTGGATCGGAAGTCATGTTATATGTACCGGCTCTGTTGGGGTTGAACTTCGTTTAAACAATATACCTGTCCGTTTAGCATATTTAATTGCAACCAGCAACAATAGAGATCGTTTTACTTCTTCAAGGCCCGCTAGTAGACTTGAGTCTATTGTGAATAATGTGGATCTCAGCTAATACTGATTTTAATCTCCGTTATAATTTACCAACACTTGGATGGGATCTTTTCTCTAGGTAAATGAAATCCCTTAATATTTAGAGTTTTGCCTTTGTTACATGCTAATATTTCGACAGCGATTACATAAAAGAAGCGCCGATAGGACAGGCCCTGACGAATACCACGTGAGGATTATCAAAAAATTCAGAGATCCATCCCTTGTTAATTATACAGCTCGAGCATCTTTGATATATAGTTTTGATCCTGGTTATAACCAGGTATGACCAAAATTAAACTTTTTTAAGGCAGCAAACATAAAATTTCTTTCAAACTATCAAAAGCCTTTTCAAAATCAAGAAAAATTATAGCCCCCTTCTTATGATTTTTACGTGAATAATCAATAATATCATTAAATTCCAAGCGGGGAGTTATGCCAAATAAATCGTCCCTTGTGTAAGCAGTTTGGTCAAGTATAATAATTAGGCAAAACATTGTGTAATCTTTTAGCAAGGTGCTTGTCAAAATTTTATGCTCACGTATTCATACAAACTTATGGGAGACCAGGTTTTCAAATTTTTCTATCATCTTTCTTATGAATTAACTTACTTATTGCAGTGTCTGAGTGCTTGATTAACCTCCCCTCTTGTAAAAGAATAGGAGAAAGAGTCGAAAATAAACTTTGAAATATTATCCACAGAAAAGTATAAAAAAATCGACTGGCAAAACCATCCGGTCCAGGAGTCTATTTTTCGTTCATTGATTTAACCGCTATGTAAATTATTTCCTCAAGAGTCAGGGGATTATCACCACAATGATTTATCTTCTTGGATAAATGACGTCAATGAGTGAATCTTACAAATATCATTAATAGCTGGATCTTCAAGATCTCTCGTGCATAAAGGATTTGTACAACTACCACATTTCCTTTAAAAGATTCAGAGTTTTCGTCAACAAGTTATTCATCAATAAGTAAAGATTCAATTTGACATTATCTCTTCCTGTTTTTTTTGCTCTAATCCATAGGAAATATGTTAGTAGATTTTTCACCTTCTCTATCCAGTCTGCTCTTGACGTTATTTGAGCTCCCTTTGCTTCATAGGTGTAATGATATTCTAACTTGTTCTTAATTTCTTCACATTCATTAAATAATTGAGCATAAAATGCTCATGATCAACTCCTTTTCTAATCCTTTAAAGGGACTCTGAAGCAAATTCATTTCATTTTTTCTATCTCGTGTATAACCTACATGAAAATGATAGAAAATTCTTTACATTTCATCTTCCGAAGCTCCCACAATAATCTTTTGTCAATCTTAGAATTATTATCATTCGATATTGTGAAATATTGATTAAATCAATGACCCATTTTGATATTCTTTATTATCCTAACAGAGGGTGTTAAGGCGCCAAAAGCCGACGCTCTACGGGATTCCTTCACTTTAAAATCTAGAGTTATAGCTCTATGATCTGACACCTATTGAAGGAATAATGTTACTCGAAATAATTTCAGCATCCAATTGTTTAGAGACCAACCAGAAATCAATTCTAGTATAGAACTAATGGATTGTTGGTCTAAGGAGTAAAATGCTTTTTATCGGGTTTCGAGCCACGCCATGGATCAAAAGAGATCAAAATGATCAATACATGTTTCGGTAATTGATACTTGATTGAGTTTCAGCTGGTAAACCACCCTTTTTATCCAAATCCTATAATCACCGTGTTAAAAATCGCCTCCATTATGAATTAAGGTGAAGAGCAATGTCATATAGCCACCCGTTAACCTCGGGCAAATAGTCCTCTCATACTGTTTGGGGCATAAATTGAAACTAATGTAAATTTACCACTTATTTCACAATTAACTACAGTTCCTTCCATCATCGCTTGATATCTGATCTAAGAAAAATTTAAAGGGTATGTTATTTTTAACTGATTATACTCCCCGATAGCTCCTTAGCATGAGGGATACCCAAAGGAGTGTAGCAGTAACATGTCGAATCAGCATTCACCTCATTAACAATATTAGGAGTAATGTAGGTTTCAGATAAGAAAAAATAGGTACTTTTCGGTCATTTAACCAGTAAAAATAGATTGCGTTTGATCTTATCTCTAAGACCTCTCACATTTAACGCGATAATATTAAACAATCTACATAGTTCTCTATAAAGGTCAGACATTTATACTGGATAGGACATCATGTTTTTTGTGTGTGTGTGTGTGTGTGTGGTGGTTTTTTCTATTTTTGTTTTCAATCCTTCTATGGTTAAATCTTGGCAGGTATACATGGTCATATACCGAGTTGAGAATATATAGATCATCAGTTCTACTCACCGATTATCTTTTCAATACTTTATGTACCATCAACGCTTTTTAATTGTTGTTTGGGGTTTTTTGAGCTTGCCCACCCTGAGAGTGAGAGTACGGTTTCTTTGTCTCTCCGAAACCGAGGTTGACAGGAGTCATGTATTTGATAGATGTTTGGCTACCGGAGTTTTTCGCGGTGCGAGTTTGTCATACTTGACGATCATTTATCCTACCTTGGGAGGCTTCTTTGAGGGGTATACCATCAGGATCAAAACGTTGTAAAGAGTGGGGCCTTTGAAGTAGAGTCGCTCTCATCTGTTTTCATTGGTGTCGATGTGTCGCCTCCAGGGATCATGTCGGTTTCCTGGTCAGGACGATCACTGTGGGCTTCAACTTCTGACGTGTGTAGCTTTCATCTTTCGCTAAATGATCTACAGCTAGCACCTCAAAAGCGTTTGCTGTATGAACTACGGGATCTTGAGCAATATAGGACTATTACCATCTCCATGAGTTTGCGATCAAGTACAGGTCTCGTCAATTGTAGCTACCTTCATTGCCACGCTGTTCCGTAGCATCCCTTGACAAATCGTTAATATCCTCTCTCTCGATTCATGTGATGGTGATGAGAGTGAAAATTACGATTGTTCACGGTGGTAAACCTTGCCGGTGAATAGTCCGAATTGACCGATACAGGACAGGGTTGGGGTGGTCTCTCCATGTAGAAATACCTTCTTCCTGTCAAAAATCTGGTCATTTCCGCTCCTATCGCTGGCACCGTGCAGTCAAAAGATTTATCGTCAACTTGAAGCCATACAGTAAATTTATTTTGAGGTTGTCATTGCTATAGAACACGGTACGGTGCTTCACTGTTACGCGTGTAGAAGCGTTATCGGGAGCCAGCACGTATGGGTTATTATTTAGCAGGTCAACGCGAGGCCACGTAAGGTTATACCTTCCACACATAGCTTGTTCTTGTTTCGATGTCCTGATACATATATCCTCATAAGCTTTCCTTATACGCTGGGCTCTGTATTGATATGATACCTGAAACATGGGTTTCGGTACGCAAGGCAAACCTCCAACACAGATAAAACCTTATCATCACGCGAAAAATACTCATTGTTCTTAAAGAAAAGGCAGTTGCGAGAATGTGCTCTCTTTGGCCTTATAAGTTTCCCGGGTTGTCGAGGTCACTTACACACTGTCGTATATCAACACACACTGACAGTCCAAACATATAACACAGGATTGAAACCCAATGTTCAACAGGTTATTTAGGATTTCTTGATCCTCTAAAAGATTTGAAATATCACTTACAGTTATCTATATTGTCCGGAGGGATGATGATAAAGCACAACGGTAAATACAGTCGTACAATAAGCGATTGAAATATGTGATAATATAAATTATGGAGGCACGATGCAAGAAACGTTTGACGTGTCATGCCCACGAGCCCGAAATGAAAGTTATCATCGTATTTATCGAAACTTAAGCACTAGTAGACACATTTTTTTGAAGAGCGCCCCCATTTTTTCAAAAATTTGGAGATTTTTAACGGTTTGCATTGGTAAATGGCTAGTAAACTATACCTGTGACTGGTTAACTCGAAATGCCTATGTGTCACAAACGAGGAATTTGTACTAGAATAATTATTAATCGGTGGATTCACGGGCCTGCTGGATCGGCCTTTCCAATGAAATTATCCGTGAATAGCGCCAGTACGTTACTACGCTCATCCATTAGTTGTTTTAATAATAGTTCAGGGCAAGTCAAGTTAGAGGTCATTATTTCTAAAGATGACCCTATTATCAGTGGACGGACTAAACGTAAGCATTTCCAGCTCTGCCGTTAATTCCAATCTCAATCTGGGATCCCAATTCTAATTACCAAATCGATTATTTTTGGATAAATTAACGCATGTTTTTAGCATTATTCCTCGTCGCATGTAATATTTCCTAGACACTACCAACGTAACATGCTGCGAACAATATCAAATTTTTGAAAATTGGGGGCGCTTTTCAAAAAATGTGCTAATATTGCTTAATGAAATATATCAAAAAAACTATGTGAAAACGCTAAAATACAGTTCCTTATGTACTATACTTTTACAGTCTTTTTTTTACATTAAGTATACCTAAGAATTTGCAGCTAACCTTATCCTGAACGACTTGATGCTTGCATGATGCGACCTATCCAAAGCAGCCATCAAGAAGAAACACAGCAGCATTGCCATTTTCAAATCATCCCATGTCAATGGAGACCTTCGTGATTCTGATTACACCCATGGCTTTGCATTGAAAATAAAATGTGCGATCCGTCAACAATCATAGGTATAAAGATGTTACAGAGATGCGGCCAGTTTGCTTGCATAACTGCTGCTGGTGTGTTACAAACAAGTTGAACAATAGACCAGACTTTTCGCGTCCAACACAGCAATTGGGTAACAATTATAGAGTGATCCTTTAAAAATTACCAAACTTTGCAATGGATAAATGTGTTCATCACTGTCAAACTGGTGCATATTATGTAGCTTCGCTGGCCTTAGGCAGATGATCCATCTCATTCATTCATTGTTGATTTATTGGATGGTTAAGAAGGTGATTTTTATGGTTCCATTGGGTTACTGTATATTTCATGACTATCATGATATGTTTTTGAACTATCCTGGCGAGTACAATCCATTTACTTGTAAATTGGAGTGGAACTTTATTATATTGAAACAACGAGTCCAACTTTCACCCAAAAACCCCGTTATTTTAATATTTATAACAAACATTGAAATGTACTCTAATTATTTTAATAATATCCCTAACTAGTTTCTTACATCAAGATAATTAATTTCTTACATCCAGTATCTTTCGCATAGCTCGAACTTTGTTCAAAGAGCTTTTAGTTTCTATTCAACTATTCAAAGTCTCGTTTGGTTAAAAGTTGAGATACTTGTCTCTGAACGGTAGCACTAGTTGTTGACTCTTAGGTTAAGTTCCACTGTAATGGCGAATTTTGCATTTTGTCTTCTAACTATGTGCAGCGTACCAGCAGCTCAATGAATGACGTTCATCAACTTGGTGTATTTCCGGTGGGTATTATTACCAAACTTACCCAGGTCATGTGGTTTGTAAAAAAGAATGCAACCATGTCGCGGATCGTGTCACCCATGATAACAGGGTATTACATGCAATATAAGCAGACACTCGAGTCATGGCAATTCCGAGACCTTAAGGCCAGATGAAGGATATTTTCAAGCATTATATGGGTTTATGTTAATCAAAACACGAACAAGCTTCCAATCTCTTTTATAGGTCCTGCTTAGGCCCATATGACGTGGTAAAGAGTCTGCACAAAGTGTTTTGATGGTTTTCTAGGCCATTGTACCTGCTGATTTACAATCTCGATATCCAACGTTGGCATCCTTGAGCATTTTGGATTTGATAAGGGGGTTAACTTAACAGGGGAAAATTTGTTAAACATTTCATATCATTTTCAAACATTTTACACCTGTGTAAATTTTACGTAATTTCATTGCTTTTGCAGGAACAGTCCGGCCGCGACCCTATTTGTAGTCTAATTTCAATTCAAAGACTTAACGGTAACAGGGCGCTCCTTACGCGTATCTGACGGAGACTCGACTAAATGCTATATCTTGTCACGAATATTTAAATCTAAAAATTGACCGTTATTGGAAATACACGGTTTTGGGGCGCGGTGTTAATCCAACCCCGACGGATTTTAAAGTCATAATTGTTCCAAATTAGCAAGATATTACTAAGATTTTGCTAACTAAATGACCTATTTCTGTGTTTTGATCATTTAGCACTAGGAGGCCTGACACCATTTTTTTAATACAGAATCTATAGAACTGGGCCCTTAGGAGGTTATGTGTTACTATAGATACAATATTAAAGTGACAGGAGAGATTTTTTTTAGGATAAACAATTTCTCTAAATTTCCACTGGAATCGGTTGAGACCACCTACCGATAACGTTTTCGAAGGTTTATTTACAAAGGTGCAAAATAAAAACCACAAACCTTGTTTTGAACTTGCCTTCCTATCGTAATCGTTCCCCATATCAAGACAACATGCTGACTTTCTGTCGTGCACGACAGAAAACTACAAAAGCATCATCTTATTACATAAAGACAAAAGCGTATTCGCTTATTCCCTTTCAGGTTTAATAATAATACATTGTATAAAGCATTCCATATTGTAAAAAAAACCGGGTATAATATAAAAAACCGGGGTTCTGAAGAAAAATTGGGGTGGGGGCGCTTCCTTCTCCTGGAAATCCCCTCACTGTCTCTTTAACTGACTATAAGTGTGATGTTTGAAATATCATCGTATGGGCATTTTGTGACCCGGGTCACTGTGACCTACCCTATGTTACCCACCCCACTCGGGAACTTTATGTCTCGATTGGGTACTATTCCGATAGGATTAGTGTCGATTGTCGGGGTCGATATCTTTAAATGTTAGTCTCGTTCACAATCACAGTTCTTTCTGTTTATCATATTGAAACGCGTAAATTATATCGTCGTCGTATTGAACATGTTGAAGTGGCCTATAAGAACACTATATGAGACTAAACTTTCGCGCGTAATCAACATCATTATAGGCCGAGTGGAAGTCAACAGCTGTACCGGGAGTGAGTCATTTTCCCCAGTCATTGGTCTGTTTGTTGTGGAGTATTGATGTCTTTTATCAAAGTTTCTTTTCTCTTCTCTCCGAAAATTAAAAATATCGTCCCTTGTGTGTTTTTAATTCTTGAACATTTATGATCAACAAGAAGGGAATAATTCATACATGTCGAGTCAAAATTCGGTCAGCCGCTTGGCGGCCCTTGGGCCTTTGATTTTGATTTTCCGTTTCCAAAGAGGTACGGGTGACAAAGCTATGATGTTTCGAGCTAACACTGGCTACAACAACAACATGGCTACACGATTAAATTGTTTTGTCCATGGAAGGCTAAATAAGTGCTTTTATTGTTTTTTTAAATTTTAGTCAAAAATCCGGCTTCTGAAATGGCAATATCCACACTGTACTGGCCGCCGTACTATAGACCTAGACATGTCTTGCATCCTCATCTCATACTGCGATTTTGGCCCGATAATCTGGCCCTGTACCATATGGTCCAGGACCATATTTGAATATGGTCCTGGAGCATAAATATTAATCTGGGGAAATATTCTAGGAAACATTCTCCAGGATCATATTTTTCTATATGCTCCTGGAGCATGTGCATTTAAATTGCTCCAGGAGCATATATCTATATGCCTCATGGAGCATAAAATATCTGGAAAAAGATTCTAAGTCAACTACTGCTCCAGGAAGCATATTTTGCCATATGCTCCTGGGGCATGTGCATTCAATTTCAAATGCTCCCAGGACCATATGGTCCAGGACCATATTTATTGGGCCAAAAATTGCACAAAGCGGTCTGTTATGCCATGGCGTGTATATGTTACAGCGTGTGTTTACCACCGGGGAAGGGGGGCATGTAGGGCGCTCATAAAAAGTGACGTACCTGCTCCTACCGACAATTGTCAGATATCAGGGCTATCGGGACATATTTTATTGCAAAACGGGGCAGTGACCCCGTTTCATAATCACTTCCATCCAGCCATTTCATCCATTAACTCCCCCCCAAAAATTTTTGATTATTTGAAAAAACAATAACAAAAGGCCTCAAATTGAGCATATCAGGAAAGCGGTATGTATGCACTTTGGTTCCATTTAATGAACTTATTAATAGCAATGTTAGAGCTTTTTTAATTCCTGGAAATTTCCCTATAATAATCACCTTAAATTAATTTCATTCTTTTTGAAAGAAATTTAAATGAGGCAAATTTGCAACAGCTTCCGCTGGACCCCAGTAAAACTACTTCCAATTAACACCCCCGGAACCCCATTAAAACGTTTCCAATTAATTGAAATTGATCTCAAGTAGTTACTGTTTTATCAATATAAGAAATTATGCTTATGGCCCTTTGAAAACTAAATAGATACTATTTAAAGCCCTAATGTAACATAGTTAACAGGCATCTGTGCCAAGTGTAAAAAGTTAATGTCTAAATCATAAGCTTTAATTCCTATGCGTGTAAATAAGTTCTATACACCACTCTAACCCAAATCTGGCGTAAAATGTTGTTCCGATTGCCTAACTTTTGATTTTATACCGCTCAACCCTATTGCACACCTACCTCCCGTTTAGCTAACCAAACGCGGGCTATCGAAATTTTAATGTCTCGATTTGGGTGGGGTCACATAGGGTAGGTCCACACGTGACCCGGTCACAAAATGGCCATACCGATATCCATCACGAAGTGAAAGATGTACTGTTTCCATTCCACTAGCCGGTTACGGCGAGTGAATTGGACAACATCTTTCACTGATGATGATTTCTCTCTTCTCCGTCACACGAATTAAGGCAGTTAAATTTGTTTTATATCACTCACACATAAATTATATAACTTCCAAAAAGTTTATAACTTCACATTTCATTCCATGCGTCGCCCACTTTGATTTTTTCCGTTACAACTAACTCAGTGGTTAGTTGACCCTACAAAAATAACAAATCGGCGAGTCAAAGGCTTGATGAATGCGTATTTTGTCGCGTGCAGTATGGTAAAAACTCACACAGAGAGAAGTGATGGTAAATCTAATCTATCACAACTGTAATAAACAATGAATTGCCTTGAATTTATGTATGATAATAAAAAGATAATCAATGCCCACAATAGGAAGATGTACCGACAATGTAGGGTGTGGGCATATGACACACTTTTTTCAAAACAGTAGATTATAGGCCATTTTTGCTGCTCAAACCGACTCTCTGGCAAGCCCACTTTCATAGGAAAAATTTTGATATTGCTTCCATGGATTTTAAATTTTTTCCATGTAAAGGCAATGGGGCATTTAGGCAATTTTTAACAACTTCAAAAAGCAATGTACTTCCTCAACTATATTTTGTCATAAACTCCCACACAGATTTGCTTTTGTCTATTGTTTAAAATCTTGGCAAAGAAAAATATCATATAGTTTTGCTGAATTGCAAGGATGCAATTCTAAGGGACCTAATGGCATGAAAAATTACATAAATGAAAAGGACCCTTACTGAAATCACTTGCACGAGTTTTGAAACATTTGGGATGTTTACAGTCTGGTAAAAACAGGAAAAACAGAAGATTCCAGGGGAGTGGCAAGTTTGTGGCATTCTGGAAGAAAATCAAGGTGTTCACAGTCCCTGCCAGAATTTACAGTGTATCTAGCATATTTTTCGACAAATTTAAAAGCATTCAGATCGGATTCAGGCATTGTACGTTAGGCTTGTATGTAAATAGTAATGATCTTGCAAGTTAAAGATGGATTAGCCGGGAATACCACATATACAATAGCAATGGTCGGTGAGCTGATTGGAACAACATGCTTTTCAGTTTGGTAAATGCTGGCAGTTATTCAACATCCTTGTTTCAGAAAATTGCCACAAACTGCACCATCCCCTCCCACCCCGGAACTGTTTTTTTACTGTTTGTACATGAATGTAAACATCCAATTGTTTTCAAGCTCATGGATGATTTCAATAGGGATCCTTTTCATTATGTACTAACGTACTCAATTTCAGAAATTACCATCCCGAGGTTTCATAAAACGAAATTCACAATGACTACTTTGTGAATATTGACTTTGACCAAGATGTAATTTCAAAACAATTATTTTAATACATAAATGAAACCTAATCAATCATGAAATGTACACAATATTAACAAATGGCCAAATTATTATATTTCTTACCTAACTTAAAACTCACAAATTAACACACCCCATCTCATAAATTATACAGTTCACAATTTCTCGTTGGGTCGCACAATTCGTTGTAGAATCAAAGGTCCACATATGAATCTTGGCGACACAATTCTTGCTGCACAGTTCAACTAGTTTCGCGTTATCGCAAAATCCCTTTGCCGCTAAGATCCGGCCATTAATTTGTAAGACTCTCGTTAGACTTGAAAGAACTACTGGAATATAACTGCGCTTAGCGTAACAATAGTCCACAGGTACTCGTGTATTCCTAGGGACTCTTGGTAGAGTCAGCTAAAGCACTGGTATTGAAAGAGACACAATCCTGCTGGTAGCCTAATGTTAACCTTTTTTGTTCCACAGGCACCAAAATTTTGTGGCACTCTGACGATTCGGACACTTGCCCAGACTTATAATAGAGAACATAAGATTTTGATAAATCAAATTTTGAAGTTCTCCACCGTCCTGTTTGAGATGTCTACACTCGATGACATCTCTATCTCTTGAAACTGCAAAAGAAATGACTTGCCAGAATTTGTCCTAACCATTTCCATAATGCAACAAAACATGCGGAGACAAGACTAACATTTGTCATCTTTTCAGTTCGCTGGAACTGTTTCAGGGTCCACACCCTGTGCTCGAAGTGTTTGCCATAGCAATACCCAAGTTCTATTGTTCATCAACAGGTGTGGAATCTTGCTTCTATAGGTAAAACAAAGAACGTCTGTTCAGTTCTCAGAATGGAGAAGATAAGACATTGTGCTCATATTGTTCTCAGACTGCAAACAGCTTCTGACATTGTTCCTCTCAGAATTCTCACACACTAGCCCGATTAGAACTAGGTCAATTGATAAGTTCATGTATGCACAAAACACATGCACGTTTCATATTTTCCAGTTCTCATCACAACTTATATGATTAAATTTAACAGATTTAATTAATTACAAAAAAATAATATCATGATTCAAGAGTCTGTCACAATTATGTCAATTTTTTTCATGCCATTATGTCCCTTAAAGAAAAAATATATGTGGGGTTGCAAAGCCATGAATAGAATAGACATTTCAGCCAGTAGACTTGCAAAAGGACATAAGATAAGGTCATTTGACACCACTGCCGTGGCATGCTTCAGTAACTCCTTTTTATAACATATGCAAATTATCTGTATTGAGCCTTCACAACAATGAATAATTGGTATTCTCAGGCTCTTGTAAATCTACTGACTGAAAGGGTTATTCTATTATGCTTAGCACCCTACACAATACATTTTGTTGAAATTGAAGGCCTTAGCAAATTCAACACAAATATATAATATTCTTTGCAATAATTTATAGAATATACAAACGCATCTGTGTTTGAGTTTCTAACAAAATAGGTTGAGAAAGAACATTGATTTTTGAAGTTATGTCTAAAATTGCAAAATTCCCCCTATTGGACTTTAACATCCCAAAATTTTAAATCGATGGAACCATATCAACATTATTTGATATGAAATGCTTGCCAGAATTGTATTGAGCAGCACAAATGGCCATTAGAATACACTGTTTAAATAGAGATTTTGTAAGAAAAAGTGTTATTTGCCCACCCCTAACAATGGCAGATAAACAACTTGTAAACACCTTATTTTAATACACACTGCTGATTTGCACATACCTTTAATGAGCGTACATACACATATGACACTATGAAATTTATGATGAATATATATAAAGCATTGTATCCACTTATTTTAATTTCGATTACGATACCGTTAAAAGGGGAAAAATCTTCCAACAGCTGATGCAACCAAGACTTGTAAACTGTCCCAAAGATGCTTCTGAATCATACCGGAAACAACACAAGGGCCAACATGACCAACAATATGGAAGCAGGAAAGCTCCTGCAAACAATATGAAGTGGACCTAGATCTATGTAAGGGGAGAATAGTGATTTGTCTTACTCAAGAACGATATCGACACCTGTCATTAGGTGAAGACGTTATGATGGCAGTTAGGGTATTTTAAACGCAGTATAAGGTTATGCGTTTAAATACCCCAACCGCCCCCCAATATTCGTGTGTATGTTCATGTTGGTCTTTGTTCATATAAGTAATCATTATTACTTTCTATTTTTAAAGTAAGTTTCCATGCTACATGACGTGGGTTATATATGCGAATCGCAAATGTGTCATCGCTTGCATATTGCGGAGGTGCAAGCGTTGACTTGCTGGGGATTGTACTGG
>JAMKCH010008769.1:0-37056 GCA_023653785.1 Ophioderma brevispina
AGAGTCAAAAAACTATTTTTCTATATACCACATGTCCAAGCTACTGATTTTCCGCTAACAAGCTAGTTAATTTAACTCGCTTTTTAGATTGCAGCCAACAGGTTCGACTGCAGAAAGTAAGAATTGCAGCCAACATGTCGGTACTGCTAGAAATTAAGATGCAGCCACAGGCCCAACTTGTGTCTGACTGCAGAAATTATCCGCTACCATGTTTGGTAAAACTTCAGATCACCATTCAGATTGCGCCAACATTTCTGACTGCCGAAATTGCCGCTGCCATGTTGGCGTACTCGATCATCAGTTCAGATTGCAGCCGACGTGTCTGACTGCAGAAATTATCCGCTACGGGTTACTTCAACTCACAACAGGTGGAAATGTGGGCACCATGTGAAATCTTATAGTCCATGTGACTTACTCGGTTCAAAAACTTGCAGTCACTGGCTTGCTATTTGTAGTCACGGGATATAATTAGTTGCTGTCACTGTTTGGCAATTGCTGTCCCTGTTTGGCTATTGCCCACAGGTTAACAATCGCGTCTATTTGAACATTATTCCCGCCCCGCATCTTACAATAGGCTTTATTACAGTACGCAAGGTCAACACCACCACGTATGAAAAGCGAACGCCAGCAGGCAAAATTTACGATGAGGTTATGATCTGTTGACTGCCGCCCCTGTGGTAAATGAACTGAAAAGGCTCGCAGATTAACTTTACACGAGCGTTTCCCGCGCTAAGCCGGGCAACCGTAGGTGATTTGAATGGGAGGCGGTCACTAACCGGTGACCAGTCTTCTCTAATGCAAAAACTTTCATAGACTACAATATTTTTCGCCAATTTTTTCCATTTAATTTGCCTTTTTATTTTTTATATTTGTTGTTTTAATATGCCCTCAAATGGTTTAAGAGTATATGTGGCCCCTATCTCAACATGATCTTTTGATTATGAGCTAGTTGAACATTTACTGCAAAATTTATGTGAAAGCCAAGGAACTCGCATGCACTCCCAAAGACCATCATTGTCGTATCTGGGGTCGATGATAGGGGGCTTAACTCAACGTTGTGCATAGAAAAAGGGAAATCATGAAAAGCTCCTTGGAATAAAGTGTAGTTCCGGTACAATCAGGAACATTTTTGATGGGAAATTCAATGAAAAAATAGTCGGGACGAATTTTTCCCCCTACCGGGCTGATTTCCCCTCCGGAACACGCTTTTCTCCCCTCAGAACGGCTGCCTACGCCATTGGGTCATCTCTAAGGGCGCCGTATTCAGCCACCTATAGATGGGATCGGTTGCTACATGCCTCCAAGGGTTTACAACACAGGGAGGGTGTTCCCATTTAATGATTACGCTTATAAGGCCTCATTATGGTTGTTACAACCGCAATCAATTTCACCACATGGCCCTGTAGTAATTGAAAATTTACCATCAGCCATCCAATAGACTCATTTTTTTGCGACAATGTTGAAATCTTTCACCCAACCTCTATTTTGAGAAAATGTTGCCAAAATTTCACCCAAGACCCTCTTTAAAAAATTCCACATAAAAATCACCCTTATTTATCGTAAGCTTGCTGCCTTTGACCAATAACCCGTTTTTGGCACATTGCTCTAATCACGACTCCCCTAACATCCAAATTTTTCCACCCAAACACCCTTTTTTAAACATTTTAGCAAATGTCCACAAAAAATCACCCTTATTATGGACATTTGGCTCTTTCACCAAGAACCCTTTTTGGCACATTCTTTATCACTGAATGCCCCTAGCTTCTGAAAGCAGCAGCCATAAACCCCTATTTTCATACGGTGCAATTAAATGTTTAGTGCGCTTCGCGCAAAATTCAAACAACAGAGTCATTTGAAAGACTATTTTCAGACTGAAATTAAACGTGATTATAACAAAAAAATGGTGGTTTTTTTTTTTAAGTTGTAAGGAAAAATATTTTATCGTTTAAATGGACATGAGTGTAAGGCTCGCGTTTCAACCCTGGGTCTTCGGTGACAGAGTACTGAAAATAGGGGTCGATACAGACAAATATGCCCACCAAATGGGGCTTTCAGAATGATCATTTCGGAAAAATGGTGTCTTTGGGTGATATTTTTGCGATATGTTCTACAAAAAATGAAGGTTTTGGGGTGAAAAAGTTTCAAATTTCTTTCCGCCCAACATAGGTGGCTTGGGTGAACATGGTAAAGTTTTCACAAAATTGGGACTTTTGGGTGATTTTTTTTTAATGGGGTCTTTGGGTGACATACGATGATTGACAAAAGAGGGGTCTTAACAGCCCTTACACAATAAACGCAATGGCTTCCCCAAGATTGGAGTGGATATTGTGCCGGAAGGATCAGAATTTGCACAGTCTAGAAAGACCGGTGACATTCAGGCCCCTGGTGCCAAACGGCAATGTTCTGTTCCTCTGGCAGTTGCGACACCGGCACCAGACTTCTTTGTCCGGGTGTGGTGTTGCCTGTTTTCGCTGTTACAAATTCACGTTTCCACTATGCCCAAGCTGATTCAAAAAAGGAGTTAAGTCAAAGCTATCAAGAATTTTTCCCCCAACATTAGCTATAATGAGCCGAGAAAAGTTTACTAAAAATGCCAATGTAGGGCAGCCAAAGAACGCCCACCCCCAAGGACCCCCTCAGTTACGTAGCTTGGGGTCAAGGAGGAAAGGGTCCACGAATTGACTGGGTCAATCGTGCTGAAATACGCGGGGGTGCAGATTTGCCCTACATCCCTTGGAGAAAAAAAACCCATCCAGCTATACCAAAATTGACGGAGTAACCTTTTGTAATACCAAAAAAAAAAGCCCTCTTTTTTAAAAAAAAAAGAGAAACACGACACGCGAACTAACACCTTTTGTTCAAACTGGGCCCGGCGACAGCGCGAGTGCTGTTAGTGCATTACATAGGTCTACATGGCTGTTTGAAAAAGTGTTTTTTATCGCGTAGTGTTTCGACGGTGGCGGTAAAACCTAACTGCTCAAACCGAATCTAAAACGCTCTCCTTAACATTAGGCCTACTCATCGTAAATATTGGCAACTGAATATACAAAACCGATATGAATGTTTTATATTGCAACGGTTTAGCATGAATGATATTTCGTTACAACTTATGAAGTGTCGACCTTTGGTGGTTACAATTGAACCACATTGAAGATTTTAATCCACCATTGTGAATCGTGTTAATTTTTATTGCCCCGTTGAGATCATTTTGTATCCATGGACTTAAGGAAGGGGGTTTTGGACCCCACCTCTAATCCTGTTTAAGATGGGCTGCGGCGACAAGCGCGAAATTCAAACCTTAAAATATGAAAGTATAGGGCAGCGAGCTGAACATCGCTAAAAATTGGTAACCTTTAGTACAAAAAAAAGTCGAATTCGCCGAAAACAGCGCGAAGCTCCAGTTTTTGTAGAGACACAGCTAAGACGACCTACGGCCAACAGCGCTAATGATTGTTTTTTTCTAGCCCGTTGAGTCATTTTGTAATCAAAAAAGAACTGAGGAAGTGGGTTTGGACCCCCCACTTCCTCCTTTTAAAAAAATTGGCCACGGCGACAGCGCGAAGCCTCCAGATTTTACGGGCAACGGCGACGACAGCGGCAACAGCGTGAATTATTGTTGTTCTGGTCCATTTGATTAATTTTTTATCAGAAGACTAAGGAAGGGGTTTGGACCCCACCTCTACCTGTTTAGAAAAGTTGGCAGTGGGGACAGCGCGAAGTTCAATCTTTATGGAAAGTTGGCAGCGGCGACAAGCGCGAAAATGGACCTTTTGAAAAAGTCGGATGCGGCAACAGCGCGAAGCTCCAGATTTGGTAGGCAACAGCGGCCGCGCAGCGGCACAGCCGCTAATTGATTGTGTTCTGCCCGTTAGTCATTTTGTATCAAAAGACTATAGGAAGGGGTTTGGACCCCCCACTTCCCCTCCTGTTAAAAAATTGGGGCAACGGTCGACAGCGCGAAGCTCCAGATTTTACATGGCAACAGCGGCGCGAAAGCGGCAACAGCGTGAATGATTGTTGTTCTGGTCCATTGATATTTATCAGGGACTAAGGAAGGGGTTTGGACCCCCACCGCTACTGTTTAAATATTGGGCAACGGCGACAGCTCGAAGTAGTTCAACCTTTTGAAAAGTGCAAAAGTTGGCAGCGGCGATCCAGCGCGAAATTTGGACCTTGTTTTAAAAAAAAGTCGGATGCGGGGCTTTGACAAGCGCGAAGCTCCAGTTTTAGTAGGCAAAACAGCGGCGACAGCGGCAATAGCGCTAATGATTGTTGTTCTTGCCCGTTGAGTCATTTTGTATCAAAGGACTATAGGAAGGGGTTTGGACCCCCCACCCCACTTCCTCCTTTTAAAAATTGGGAACGCAACGGTGACAAGCGCGAAGCTCCAGATTTTACAGGCAACAGCGGCGACAGCGGCAATAGCGTGTGAAGATTGTCTGTTCTGGTAATTGATTCATTTTTATCGAAGACTAAGGAAGGATTTGGAATCCAACCCCCCCCCCCACCTCGACCTGTTTAGAAATTGGGCAACGGCGACAGCGCGAAGTTCAAACTTTTTTTTTATGAAGTTGGCAGCGGCGACGCGCGAATTGGACCTTTACAAAAGTTGGATGCGCTACAGCGCGAAACTCAAGATTTTTAGGTCCAAATCAGCGGCGACCAGCGGCAACCAGCGGCAAAATGCGCTGAGATGATTTGTGTTATGTTATAGCCCGTTGAGTCATTTTGTAGCAAAAAGACTAAGGAAGGGGTTCCCCCCCCCACTTCCTCCTGTTTTAAAAATGGGTAATCGGCTACAGCGCGAAGACTCCGATTTACACGGCCAACAGCGGCGACAGCGGCACAGCGAGAATGATTGTGTTGATTTCATTTATCATGGAGGACTAGGATTTAGGGCTTTTTCCCCCTACCTCTATCTGTTTAAAAAAGTCCGATTGCGGGCATTCAGCGCGGCTTCACTTTTGCAGGCAACATGCGGGCCGACAGCGGCAACAGCGCGAATGATTGTAGTTCTAAACACTGGGTATTTGATCAGAGGACTAGAAAGGGGTTGGACCCCTTCCTCCCACTTGTGTTTAAAAGTTGGGCATAAAAGTTCCACTTTTGATGCGTCGAGGCGTGAAAGTGGACTTTAAGAAGCTGGATGCGGGGTGACAGCGCGAAGCTTCGATTTTACAGGCACAGGGGACCAGTCGGCCAACAGCGCGGAATTTTCTCGCCCACTCGCGTACAAGTTAGACTAGAATAATTGGAGATATTATCCATTTCGATCAAAGGGAATGGTTAGAAAACACTGTGACAGTTTTTAAAACGTTCAAGAAATCCAAAATGGGGTTAATATCCCCATACCATACGCACTAAATAATAAGGCAGCTGTTTGTTAGGTACATTATATGAATATTCCACAATATAGCTGCCGTATGCTTTATTCCATATCCAGGTTATTGTGAGGGCTAAATCACGATATTTCATTATTTGGCAATCTTTGGGGATTAAAGGGAGATGGCCCGATCCCGATTTTAAGTATATAAAGTCGTTTTTGGGATAGAAATCTTGATAGAATGGACTCCATTCCCAAACCCCATCTGTTAAGTGACCTCGGCGAATTGAATCTTTGACTACGACCCATCCAAGTTCACACTTGTTTAGAAACTATGGATCAATGTTTACAAACATGTTCATATCTACAGTTTATCATTACATATGGTTACATTAAGAAGGATATCTTTAAAGAACAGACCCATCCCTTCAATCTTCGCTTATTTTTAGAACCATTTTTAATTGCGGGTTAAAGAACGATTCAACTTCACTCTTGCTTGGCTGTATTAAAAGAAACCCTGACTCACTGTTTAAAAACATTTTAATCTTTTGCGCCGTTTGTGTTTACATCTGATTTAAATTAACGAATGATTTTTAAAGAAATGACCCATCTTCACAACCATTGTAACCATTTAAGTTGCAGGGTAAAGAACGATTCCACGTCCACCCATCTTCACCCTTGTTTAAAAACATGCGCAATGTTTACAAAACGTGTTCATATCTATACAGTGTAGATTACATAATGGTTTATATTAAGAAGGATATTTTAAAACGACCCATACACAGTTTATTTTACGAGGTTTCAAAGAACATCCCCTTAGCTTTGTTTGGAAACAACGTAAAAATTATTCACCTTAGAAAGGAGCCTGAAAATCTGATCTTGAAGAACGCCCCATCAATATCAACTGGTTTAGCAAACATCTCAATGTTTACAAAACATGTTCACTATCTACAGTTTGTGATTACATATGGTTATATTAAAAAAAAAAAAAAAAAAAAAAAAAAAATTTATTGGTTTTTTTTTTAAAACATGTCAATTGGCCGATTGCCAGTTATGTATAGAACACAATTTTCCTTAAGCAGGAATTAAAGAACGATTCAACTCACCTTACTTGCTGGTAAAGACCATCTCCAGGTTTAAAAACATGTTCAATATTTGCAGTTTGTTTGTTTACATATTTTTAAATATTAAGAAGGATATCTTAAAGAACGACACCATACAAAAATCACAAACCCTTGTAACATTTAATCAATTCGGGTTAAAGAACGATTCACTTCACCCTTGCTTGTTTTGGAAACACGTTAAGATGATTCCTACTTAGAGGATCCCTTAAATTGACTCTTTTTTTACCGAATATACCAACCCTTGTGTGTTTATTCATCTTGAGTCGTTGTTTCCCCCTAAACAGACAACGGGTTCACAAAAAATATACTAAAATTTGGAATAGAAACCGGGTAACTTTGTGTTTTCTTAATCGGATAATAGGATATACGATACGATAAATTCTGTTTTAGACATATTTAATTGGGTTACTTTGCGGGTTAAAGAACGATACTGCGATGCGAGTAACTATTATGTTTGAAAACTTTTAATTTAATACGATCAATTGCTTTGTTTTGGAAACTACGTTAGGAATGATTCAACTAAGGTATCAGTTAAATTGAATGTTTTTGTTTCCAAATATTCTAAATTTTGACTAGAAAGAAAACCTGGGAACTTTAGAAAACCCGTTCTTGCGTTTACAAAACATGTTAATGTTAAGAGTTTGTGTTTAAAAAGACGACCCCCTTTGGGATTTGTAATTTAGAAACATGTTTATTTTTTTTTTTTTTTTTTTTTTTAAAACATTTCTTAATTGCAGACCTATATTAAATCAGCAATGGATTACACAACGATAACAAAAACTAAACAAAATCCTGCTTGTTTTGGAAACCGGGTAAATTACTACTGGGGCAAACTTATAGGATCATTAAATTGAATCGTTGTTTTTCTAAAGAAGGACATAATGGGAGTTTTGTAATATCTAATTGGGGGAAAAGCTAATGCGATTTAATAATGTAATAAAAAAAGAAATCTTTGTAAATGCTGGTTGAGAACGATTCATTCACCCTTGCTTTCTGTTTTAGAAAACATGCTCAAGGTTTCAAAACAAGGAATTCCATATTTGGCAGTTTGTGTTTACATGGTTTTATGTCAAAAGATATCTTTAAGTACCCACCCCACTTTCAGCCTTGTTGGTTTTTAGAAAACACGCCCATTGCGATGCGAGAAATTATTTTGCGTATATTTTCAATTGCGGTTAAAGAAGATCAACTTCAACCCTTCTTGTTTTGGAACCTGTTAAATGAAATAGTGGTGTTAAACTTAAAGGATCATTAATTATCTTTTGTTTCTAAAGAAGGATAGTATGGGAGTCTTTGTAGGAATATCTTGAGTTATTTGTTTTCTAAAGACAATTTCAATTGCCAAAAACCTGGTAGTCTTTGTCAATAGAGTGTAGCAAACAGTAACTTGCGTGTTACAAAGATGTTAATGTTTTAAAGTTTGTGTTTAAAGAACGACACATCTTCATCCTTGTTGGTTTTTAGAAAACATGTCCAATTTGCGAATGCGATGAAAAACCATTTTCAATGCGGACATTTTAATTTGCGGGTTAATAACGATTCAAGTCTAATACAAAAAAAGAAAAAAAGAAAAAAAAAAAACCCTTGCCTTGTTTTTAAGCCTCGTCCCCAAACCCTAGATTTTACCGGAAGTTATCAAAAATTTGTCAAAATTTGGCATCAAAAGAAAGCTATTTTTCTCATGTATCCTGCGAATCTTAGGGAACGTCTAAAGTATGTTTAGTTTGGGAATTATGATAAAAATTTATAATACTTAAATCGGGCCTCTTACCCCATGTGTGGTTGAGAAATATTTTATTTAGAAACATGTTAAATGATAAGAGTAGTTTTTGTTCGTCAATTGCGTTAAGAAAGGATAAAATGAAATTGATTTAATTGTTAGAAAACATGTCAAATATAAGAGTTTGTATTCGTTTATTGTGTTAAGAAAAATAAATTGATTAAATATATAAGGAGTAGTTAATGATTAAGTTGTGTTAGTTATTGCGTTACGAAGGATAAAGAAAAAAAAAAAAAAACAAGGACAAATTAACACATCTCTTAAAAAGTATGTTTAACAATAAATGTCATAGAGTTTGTGTTCGTATATTGCGTTTATAGAACAATGTGAAATGATAAGAGTTTGTGTTCTTTTCCTATGTAGTTACGGATAAAAATAAAACATTATCAACACACGTATATTGTTCAGAACAAAACACTGTTAATACAGGCGATTTCGGGAAAATGTTTGGAAACATTTTATTTGTTGGAAACAATTGTGGTATATAAATTAGAATGATTCCTTTTCACCCTTGTTTTCCAGTAACCGAAGTTTTATAGATGCGACACACACACAATGAAATCGGCGGCGTGGTTTACTTGAAATAATTCCTACGGTGAAGAATGGTCGCCGAAAACTTGATTTCTACGTGATTTAACTTGAAAAATGAACATTACATATTAAATAAGACTATAAAAAAATCCCGCAAGATCATATTTTACTCGCAACCTTGTTGAAGGAAATACATTTAAATGACAAAATACGATTAAACTATTAAAAGTGTCCCATGCTCCCCCGTATTTAAAATAGCTATTTAGCTTTTGGGCTGTCGCCGCTGCCTGGTAATAAACAAGCACCAAAAAAAAAAAATGCTGTCTAACATTCCGAAGCTGTGGTTGGTGTCAAATCCAATTCAGCCGCACAAGAATGAGCCAACAATCTGCTCTTGCGCTCGTCCGGTGTCGCCCGCTGCCCAGGCAACAGCCACAGCTTCACACTCGGTAAGAGAAATGCAATGTAATTACCTACGTCCCCACTTCAAAGGTAACAAAATCCCCAACTTTTATTTTTTTTTTTTTAAAAATAAAACAAAAAACCCGGTAAAAGCCAAAAAATTACACACCAAGTAAATCGTACCAATCAAGCTCACTCTAATTAAAATTAAAATTATTATATTAAATTAAACTCTAACGTTTCCCTAAGGTTAAACAAAACACAATTTTAAAAGAATTTAAAAAATCAAAAAACACAAAAACACAAACAGACAAAAAATAATAACATTTAAAAACTTTTAACTATTTTCCCAATGGCCCCATTTGATAAGCAAGCACAACCGGAAAGGAAAAAAAACCGTGAAACGCCTGAAGTTGTGGGGTGTCGCCGTCACGTTGTAAAACCATGGTTCACCCTCGACGTATTCTCCATAACAAAAATCTCACTTTATTATAAAAACCAACGAGGAAAAGACCAAAATTGCCAAAGAGTGACAATCTAGCTCAAATTTGTAACAAAACCCAATTTATTACAAACAAGAAAAGGCCAAAATTAGCCAAATCGTAAAAATCAACAATCTAAACTTAAAATTAAGCACGCACTAAGAACAAAAAAATGTAAAACTTCTGAAGTTCTGGGGTGTTTGCCGCTGTCGCCGCTGCGCCGCTGTCGCCGCTGTCGCCGCTGTCGCCGCTGTCGCCCGTTGCCCGTTAAAACTATAAGCTTCACGCTCGATGAACCCATAACAACAATCCCAACTTTATTAAAAAAAAAACACAACACTGAAAATGCAAAAAGCCCAAATCGTGTAACAATCCAAGCTCAAAATATAGTACAAACAAGCTCAATCTAAATTAAAAATCAAATTCCTTTTTGTAATTATTTTATGTCCCTTTAACTATATACTTTAAAAACAAAACGTGAAAAGGGACAAAAATTAGCCCAAAAGTATCGGGAAAAGGCCAAAATTAGCCAAATAATAAATAAATCTAAAAATAGAACACATCAAGCTCAATCTAAAAGTAACTCGACGTTCGTGGTTTAAACAACTTTATTAAGAAAAAACAACGGGAAATGCCAAATCGTAAAAAACTAAATTAACTCAAATGTTCCTGTTTTTCTTATCAATGTTCATTGAAATAACTATTTTTTGTTCTTATCGACAAAGGTACAAAAAAAAAAACACCCAGGGTACTACCAGCTTCGCGCCGTCGCCGTTTGCCGGGTTTTTTAAAAAGGTTTGCGCTTCGCGCTGTCGCCGTTGCCTGGGTTTTTAAAAACGAGTTGGCTTCCGCGGCGGGTAATGTGGTAGGGTTATTCAAAGTTTAGCCAAATTTGACATGAAAAATTATTATCCCAGAAGCTGAAATTTGACGATGCTGTGGCACGACCCCGTATAGTTATGGGTGTGAGAACCCCCTGAGGGCAATACTTAAATCGACCCATTTGCTATACAACAATTTGGCATGAAAAAAGGGGTCATGGATATACAAGAAGGTTGAAAATGGGACCGATGACTGGGCACATCCACCGTATGGGTCATTGTGTTGCACGCCCCCCCCCCCCTCCCCCTGGATTCTATCAAAATTAAAATCCTGTATAGGGCCTATACTTAAATCGGGCCATCATCTTTTAATTCCCATGACACTGCAAGTTGTTAACAGACTGGTTTCTTCGAGTTAATAGTATAGCCTAAGGGGTTACTATATTTACTTTAGGCATAAAATGTTTATGTCATGTCATTCGACCTCCAACCCTTCTTGTGCATGCAGTGCAAAAATATTACAAGGACGGCGAGTGTCCAGTCAGGGTATTGGATTCTATAAATAGTCAGGCGGAAGGTCACCATTAGTTCTCCAGAAAATCGTTACTGATCACGCGCATGCGAATTAATGAATACAAACAAATAGCTTAAACGTATTGTTCAACTGATATATGACGGTATTGTTTATCCTATTATTTTATTCTTTTTTTCCAATAAATAAATAATTTAGCCAATAAAAATATCAAAGATGTCAAAGTCGCTCACGCGATCACGATGTATATTAACGCGAGAACAAAAAGGTTACGAATTTTTGCGTCAAAACAACAGGTTGGTGATCATTAGAACGTCTTCTATGAATTAAAATACGTAGTATAAATTAATCTTGAATGTTTGCAGTGGGCCCTTTTGTCCTTATTGTTCTCTTTTTTCACCAAGAAATAAATAATTTACACAGAAAATAGCACAAAAGGTCAAACTCGAAGGTCCATGGGTAATTAAGCCACTAACATGGACGACAAATCGTACAGAGAAAAAACGGTACCCTCATTTAAGAGTTATCTGTCAAACCACCGGAATTCAATACGCTTTAACTATGTTTACCAAACATGTTTATCTATGTTTACAACACGTTATTTGCAATCTCAATGAAATCTTAAATCATATATCAGCAGTTTATAACAACCCCGAGCAATCCAGGAGTGCAATGGTTTTGGGTGGATAATAACTTATAATAGGGGTCTGTATCGGTGAGTGTATTAGAGTGTATGGCTACAGAGCGCATAAGTCTGTAGCCATGGCGCGTTTGTTCAAGGGTATTATGTTTGATAGAGATTACTTTTGCAGGGGAAGTTTCTGGAGTTTTGAGTTATCGCACAGGTTATTTAACAGAAAGCATGATTGATGTGAACTTCATACTTTTTTTCTTTAATTTATTCATGATATTACTAAGATCTTTTGAACAATGTTTAAGATGATGATTTTTTAATGTCACGGGGACCGAGACTGACATAGTAACAATGCATGTAGCAGTTTCACAAATCACCGTTTGGAAATCACAATGCCACAAATTCGAGCAGATCGTGTCCTACCCCCCGTACAGAACCACATGATAGTCTACACATCTTGATCGACATTACGCTGGTGAGACAACAGAGATACAGAATGCTTGTGCTGTGGCCGTATTGTAGTTATAACGGTAACGAGATGAATAGTTGGGGTCACGTGTCAGGTACCAGGTCACGTGTAGGTATCAGATATCAGTGTGCTATTCGGGGGCGACCGATAATATAAAGCCGACTAGTTAAAATCAAGGTCTGTACATGACCTTCTGCCCAAAGTTGCTATTATTTTTTTTCCAAAAGACTTAAGTGTTATTAGTCGAAAACAGTACAAAATTTACCGTTTCCCTACTGATTCAAAACCGACGTACTATGACGATAATCGGTTGTTTGTTTTTTTTCCAATGTAGGGATGTACGTCTCATTTTTAACTTAATGGGTCCCCCGAAGCAAATATAAACCAATTCAATGGCCGTGACGTCATCAATCTTTATTTTTTCCAAAAATTGCTGTTATTCCCATAATAAATTCATTTAAGATTCACATCTGTATATATGTGTTCTTTAATAATAATATTTCAATTGTCCCCCATGAATGTGAAAAAGATGGGTCCATAAGTCCAAGAACTGAAAACTAAGTCGCCGGCTAAATACCGTTACCAACCGTGGACTTGAATGAACATACGGATCCCCGTGTTATTCTAAAGGCTTACAGCCACTTGCCGCGCGGCTGCGGGTTTATGCGTCGAGAGACAAGATGGGGAAAGGTATTACCTGAACAGGGTACACTTCAACATGTCGACCTCACGGTCGGAACATGGCAGCCTCCTATGAAAACAACATGGGCCGAAGTTTCGTCTTTATGTATAGATAAAGGCACTTGCGAATCTGACAAATTCGAAAATTGGTCAATTGTAGAAATTGTTTTTATGATAGGTTCGTTAGAAGAACCTTTGAACTACTTAAGAAATACTGTATTTTGCAAATTCTTAAGTTGTGTTTTTCCTTTAGGATTACAACGACCTCTACTTATTGCAATCAGTGGAGTGGTTCGTCTAAATTTTTTAAATTTCACATGCAACTCCTATTGGCTGCTGCCACTGTCAGTCATTATGTGGCGAAGTATTAATTGAAAATGGCCAAAAGATTGCGCTGCGTATTAGGAACATCTGTAACACTTGTTGTGCAGTCACTGGTTTGCTGGTTGCAATCTTGCTGGTTGGCTGGTAGCTTAAATATTTCGTCTTCTATCAATATCACATTCTGTGAACTCTTCTAGCACAGTTTTTCATTGATTTTCATGCCCAAGGCTACCACTACTCATACACAGGTGCCATCACTCTGATGACAATTCTGAATTATCCTGAAGATGTGCCTCCTAGCAAATTAATACAGCTGTGTCTTGTCTAGTAATAAACAATAATTTTGTGATCGGTCTTGTCAGGCTTGCAATTTTTGTCTTAACCTTTGCACTTCGGATGAGACCGCGTTTGTCTGCATATGTCTCTGTAACTAGTTCCATTAACCATGAGTTGTGTGGGGCTCTTTCATCAACCATCAACACTACATCATCCACTTGAATATTCTTCTCTGCTTTAAAACCAACACTGTCTTCTCTTGCAATTCAGGTAGATATTCCCCTCAACCATATCTTCCACTACATCTGAGGCCATCTACGACGGGCATATATGTCCCTTTGCTCAAAGGTTCCAGGTGGTATATTTGAAGTAAGCTGTAGCAGCAGTAAACACTATGGTGTTATAACATCCGGGTCATTAGGCTCATCAGACACTTAGTAAGAGCCCTTCAGTTAATAGTGGATTCTACTCGCATATTATTGGTGTAGCTTGTTTCGTCGCTTTTGGCTGTCTTCATATGCTGCTCATGTAAGAATTGCTGTTAGAACCTTTTTGATAGTCCTAATCTGTATCCCCCATGATCCACCATGATGGGAAGCTGCTGGTTGGTTTGAACCGCCCACTTTGCTACCGCAACTAACTGCTTATTTATTGATCAGGACTTGATTCATCTTCAACGAACTAAGCAGTTCTTTATTGGCGCCTACAAAGTTTGTCCCGTTATCAGAATACATATCCCGCACATTTCCACGACGGGCTACAAATCTTCGTATGGCATCAATGCAGGAACTTGTGTCCATATTAGCAATTTGTATCTGCCCGACTGTTTTAGACAGGAAAGATCATCCCCCGAACCTCTTCTTGATGGATCTTCCATGTTTTATCTCAAAGGGTCCGAAGTAGTCAACACCGGTGTGGGAAAAGGAAAAGGCTGGTTCATCTGCTGAATCTTCTGTGTTGTCATTGGAATCGTCTGTGTTTTGCTTGTAATTCTTTGTGTCCCTGCTTGTCATCTCCGTGTCATGCTTATAGGCTTGCGTGTTCTGTGTTGTCATCTTGCTGGTCTGCTTGTAATCTTCCGTGTCCTGCTTGCAATCTTCCGTGTCCTGCTTGTAATCTTCCGTGTCCTGTTTGTAATCTTCAGTGTCCTGCTTGTAATCTTTCCGTGTCCTGCTTGTATTCTTCCTTTTTCCTGCTTGTATCTTCCGTTCCCCTGCTTGTAATCGTCTAGGGTGTGGTTTTCCTTCCTTCTGGTTCAGAATTCTGCTTCAGGTTACTAGGAACTCATTGGTCCCCTTAGCCAGTTGCACTTCACTTTATAGTTCATCTAAACAGCAAGTCCACGCAACATGATCTGCGCGGATTTAACTTGGTTGGATTTATCTCCATGTTCTTCACTGGACCCATCTTGATTATGGCTACTCTATTTGCCACGAACACTGCAATCGTGTCTTCGTGGTTCTTTCATATACTTTAAAAATCACGGTTTGGCGATCACAGTCCAAAACACCGTTTTGTTGAATTCCATGCTAACTCTCTCTCCCCCCGCCTCATGTGTCTTTCTTCCACTGACCAAGCTATGTTGTTTTATGCAGTAAAGCATCAATTTTCACAATTGATATAGTTTTCAGCAATGTTTCAGGAGCAACCTGGCTTTAAACCATTGAACGATGGACAGTGAATACTCCATTTCTCCATCTGTTATGTCGTTAGATAGGTCACAGTGTCATAGCCATCTTGACTGGCAGCATCACCGAAATGGTGTAACTGCGTATCAACTACGTTGCTAAATGACTTGGGTTATATGCATCTGTACAATCTTCTCTTCTCTAGCTTGGGTAACCTCTTGCAAGCAACAACACCATTGCTTCTGTAGTTATGCAGTTATGATGTCCTCAGCCCGCAATCCTTTTCTTTTCTTAATGCATCTTGGAGAATTTTCTTTTGCATTTTTAGGACTATATGGTGCGTGTGACCTATCGGATCGTATAACTTGACTTAACACGGACAGTATATTTCTTCTGGTTGGTCTTGGGTCCCCTTCCTTACTGCTCCCTTCACTGCTACTCCTATTTGATCCTTTTCCACATCCCAGAGAACAACTTAGTCTCCTTTCTTTGGGTAGATCTTGTTGAGGAATATCAATAATCTTCACGACCCGGCTTGGTCTTCTTTTGGTATTGTATCAAGGACTGGATGGCTTTGACTCATCCATTTGTGAGGTTACCCTCCTCTTCTCTAGTATTTCTTGAGATCTTGACAAGGCCCACTGCTTCACTTTCTTCCTTCACAGACTTCACAAAATCACTACAACACAGAAATCATGAAGGACTGCTTTGGTTACTTCTTTCACTGTATCTGCTTGCATTGTCTGCAGTGGCACACTTTCTTACAGCAGAGTTGGCACAACTGGCGAAAATGCTCCAAAACGGGGACTTTCATGCGATATATCTCTGAATTTGTGTTAGTCCCCGTAGAAAACCGCCATATGTTTGCGTAAATGCATGCCTCTTTCTTCAGGGGGCACATTAACCTGGTAAAACATGGAAGTGATGTCACCATAGTGCAACTTGTTCTTTACGCCATCTGAGTAGTTTCCAAAACATGTCAAGCGATTGGTCATAGATCAGACCTTGTTCAGTTGTCATTTTATAATGAGGTTTCCCTTGAAACTCTGCAGGACCATTGAAAACTACTCGGCATCTTTCGTGGATTTGCAACTGCATGATGGGGGAATAATACCACACTTTTCCGTCATCTTTGTTTATCTCTTCTTGTGGTACCTTTTCTATATAGCCCTTGTCCCTATCCACGAAAGCGCTTATAACTCTTCATGTAATGTTTTGTCTTGAATGTTGAGCATTCTCTTCAGTGAGAAGCTGGCCGTGCAATCTCATTGTTTATGCACTGTACAAACCGATCCCGAATGGTAGTGGCACTTGATAATGACCATCCACTTAAGTGTACTCTTTTTCTCTTTCTTCTTTCCTTCCATTACTGGAGGCATCTTCGAGAGGTCAATCCTGCGAAATGGTTAACCTGAGTTACTGTGGACATGCTGCTAATTTGAAAAAACGTAAGCATCTATGGTTGTTTTGTCCTTCTTATTAACCAGTCCGTATACCAACCATCCTAAGGATGATCTGAAGGCATATCGTTCTCCCGTCTCCAAACGAACTCCTCTAAAGGTGGAGGCGCTGCGGGAACATTGACACCTACCGTGATTGGTATACAAGGTTATCCTTGGGTAACTCTGGTAAGTCAGTGAATGACTGATGATCCTATTTTCTCAAATCGTCTTGATTCGGAATGTCTTTAGTGCTCACTGGAATCTGATTCTTGAGGTAGACTTCTGGCAGATCTATAAAGGATGATCCATCTATGTTTTTTCTAAGTGCAGTGAGTCGGTGATGTTTGTGTGTCCAAAACTTGTTCTAGGTTAAGAGTTTTCACAAGCAACCTTGTTGATCGTATTCTTGTGTTAATCTTTCTAGACAGCTCTGCATCAGCGAAGACACCGCAACCGTTGTCCAAGAAAGCGTATGTTGCAATACTCTGATCTTTATAAGATAAGGCTTTAAAAGTACTGGTATCATTGTCATTAAAGGTGCACTCGAGTTTCAGGTACTAGTGCTACCACAGACCTTCTCTTCAACACCGACACAGTCCGTAGTCACTTTCGGAGTTTCTTGTTCTCCCTTTGTTTCATCAGTCCTTGTCTTACATTACCAGTTTTGATTGTGCAACACTGTTTTGATTGTACATTTTGTGGTTTACGACACTGCTTCTTAGTGTGTCCAGGATTGAGGCATCCAAAACATAAACCACCTTTTCGGCAATGTTTAGACGTCATCCCTGCTTTCCAAAGCATCAAACTTTCTGCATACTATAATTGCATGTGCTTTACCCTTACAGTACCAACCAGGTGCCTTTTATGACCTCTCATCTTTTAATGGCTTGTTTTCCTCGATTGTACCACTGTTTCCCCTCATTTTAGCAGCAAATACATTTCTCCCGTTTCCCTTGTTTGGTCTGGTATGGTTTATTGTCATTTTAGCACGTTTCTGGTATCCTATACCAGCTACACGTGGGTCATTTTCATTCCTAGAAAGTAGGGCAACAAAGTTCTCAAAATCTTCTAAGTTGGGTGAACGACACACAGTTTCTCTTAATTTTCTCGATGATTACGCCACTGCTAAAGTTGGGATTTGCCCTCACCGACTAGTTATTGAACATAGTGGGAAAAATATCACACAAACTGCAGTGAACTGGGTTGCTATGTTACATTACCGAAGTGTACAGCGTAAGTTTAACCAAATAACTGGCGAGATGTTTCACACGTAAAGTCTGGAGTTATACTTCCGGTTTTAACTGGCTATCTTAAGAGTGGCCATCGCATCGGGGTGGCATTTTCAAAGTCCAACACTAGCATTATGGTAAATGAAAGAACACTTATAACAGTTATCGTAAAATGTTTTGCTTCTAGTACTCGAGGTAGGAATGCGCCATCGTTGTGTACCGGAAAATGTTCTCGCGACAATCACAATTGTTATTTCTAGGGGTGAGCGTCATATAATCGTATCTCCAAAAGCAATTACCTGGGATGGTTACGAGAAGCGAATGTCGCAAAATATTAACTCCATATTTGTTATACCTACGTGTGTATAACGCAGGTAAGCAAAATCTTAACTTCATAAGTTAGAGTAAAATCAACGTAGAATTAAAAAAACTTAACCAAAGCAGAAGTGTAGTAGTTTTGTTATGAAACTTGCTCTAGATAGTAGTAGGATATACTAGACCTATTGAAAATAATTTTGATGTGCTCACCACTCGAGTTATCTTGTTCACTGCATACAAAACATTTTGACCATGTTTGATCAACTACTAAAAGTTTATCGTCTTCATCTTTCAGGGCAATTCCCCAGGGATCTTTCACATCCTTCAAAACGACACCGAGACACTTGCCGGCTATTGAGTAGCGATATATGGCAGAAGCTGGAGACTGCCTGCAAGCAACATAGAACTCGCTGTCTGGACCACGCAACAAATACCAGTGGGATACCAAGAGCCTGTGTTTTGGGATGGTTTGGCGAATGTTTGGAGATGATTGCCTGTACTATCGTATACGTGCACCGAGTAATATGAGCCATAATCACTGACCAGGATGCGTCCTGGATTGATTGCAATGAAATACGGACATATTTTGATTTGAAAGCTGACAAGTGAGATCCATCCTGGGTGTGAATGCTGATGACTTTCTGGCTGTCCTCCTACAAACACACGTCCATTGTAATCGATGGTTAATCCATACAGCTGCGATCCACTCTGGTAAGACCACTGACCGCTGGCGTTCTTTGTTCCGAAACGATGTTTAAAGTTGCCTTGCGCGTCGAATACCTTCACGTACGGATTAACATCTGTCACAAAGTATTGGTTTTGCTTCCCAACAGCCAATCCCCAGGTTCTCGGCGTTGAGTAATCGCCTCCTCCAACACCTCTGTTCGTAATGGTTGACTTAATCTTCCCATCATAGCCTCCGACAACTTTGATGCAGGAGTTGTTTGATCAGTTATTGCGATATCACCTGTGGCATTGAACAAACTCGACCTAGGGACGTAAGCTGGGCCTGGTCGAAATTCTTCTCCAGAACCCACTGTCCATACTTCTCAATGGTCCCAAGTTCACTCAAATTTTTGATCAGATCATTATTGGGTTGGAACACTACCTTAGCGTGTGACTTCCGAATGGCGGTTGGTTGGATATTGCAGAGCGTTCATTCGTGTTCGTCAAAGACAAATACATTGTAGCAACTCTGTATGAAACCTTTTTGTGGACTTGACGGGTCATCTCTAGAGCAGTGCTAATTCGTACTCGCATCAGGTCAAGATTTTCATTTGTGGCACTCAATTTGCTTTTTTCGCTTGTCGCTTAATCGCTTTAATTTCCGTTCTTCAAGTTGTCCTGCTTCTTTTAAGGCCTCGACAACGTTGGCTACCGCCTTGTCTGTAGCTTGTTTGATTCCTATCATGGCTTTCTCGAAGGCAGCATCTAGATCACTCATAATCTTTTCATCTTTCTCAAGGCCTGCTGAGTTCCTGAGGAAGCGCCCTACATTCTTCAACAAGCTTTTGGAGGTTTTCAGTCTTCACTAGCAGTGCTTTCTAGATCTGCCGTTTGTGGTTAGGCCTCGGGTGATCAACCACGGTACAGTCACGCCACATCGGTTCATCACACGTTCGCAGTAGAAACGCAAGACTTCACCTTTGTGTTTGGGACAAGTCTCCTGTTCCGGAAGATTATGAATCACAAGTGTATCTGATCGAAGCTCTTCAAGCGTAAGCCCTGATGTTGTCTCAAAAAGCCGAACTGACTTATGGCTTTCGACGCATTTGTTGACAGAAAATCGTTGCACTCGACACCATCGTGCTACGGCGGAACTTTGCTTAGATGCTTCATCGGGGCAAGATGTGCACATAAGTTTGACATCTTTTGAATTAAGTTTGCGGTGAATGGATTTGGTTCTTTAAGGTTGGTTACAAAGAAGTTGGCTCTTAGATCTTGAACACCTCCGCGCGGCAATGGAAATTCCTCGCGACATGTAGGACACGATACAATGCCGGTTGTATTTATCGGGCTGTTTCTTTGCCGCGCTCTCGGACCAACTCGTCAAACACTTCTGACAAAATGTGTGAAGGCATGGTAAAGCTTTCGGCTTTTCTATAATTGCGAAACATATTCCGCAATGAACCAACTCCTCGTCAGATTCTGCGTCAGAGTTTTGTAGCTTGGAATCAGCCATATCATAACATTTAAGTGCGTTATATTTTCAGAATATATACCAATCATATGGTAGTTAGATCAAGTAGTTATGATAAAAATGACCGTTATCAACTACACATCTTATCAGAATAACGTTGGAGTTCATCAGGCAAACCTTTAACCTTAAAATATCCAAATATATACGTAGGCGCTGTCAATGTTGCCGTATCGAAGCAATGGTATTCAAAGTGAGAAATTTTGATTTTTTTTTTTAAAGAGGATGTTCTATTCAATTTGAATTTATTATTCCATAAATAACAAACATTGGCAAAAACTGTATAGGACTGATAATACTTGTAATTGGTTTGTTGAATCTTCGATATTAAAACTCACACTACATGCACTATGGCAATCCTCGTGACAATTGGTGGCTTACTATAGACAAATACACTGACAGGGTTCCATTTAAGTACCCTATCCGCTTGAAAGTTGTTCATTGCATGACTAACCGATAAATCTATTGCAAACTATTTATCTGGCAATACTGCACTTTTGTTCTTTGTTCACGCCACCTTCAAATCATATTAATGATTAATCATATGCTTCATTTTTAAGTCCATTGAACTTTAAATCTGTATTGCATTTATTTAAGGAAAATAAGTTTTCGTTCCTGTACTTAAATATCCTCTAAAACTCGGTTTGGTCGAGATTTTATGAAAATGTTGATGAGTGATAGCAAAAACAAAGAAATGCAGTCTAAGTACGCGGTTAAAATATCACTTAAGTGTTATCCACACGGGCCTGGATAGCGTTGCAACATTGCCAAATTCGGAGTTCGACAAATTAGTACAGTATGTTCTTTTAAAGCGGCACTGGAACATTTTCACAAAATATGAAATTTCTTCAATTTGCTCGCAAATGATAGTCTAGGCCATTGGAAGAATAGCTAAAAATAGAGATATATTTTACGCATAAAAATAACATACCCCCCAAAAAAATAACAGATAAGGACATTGATAAGAGGCTAAAGACATTCGGGTAATTTGTAGGCTAACTTTAAGTTAACTTTAAGTTTGCCCCCGTAACTTTAAAGGTGCAATCGAGAGCGTTCACATATAAGGTGTCCCTAAAAATCCAGAAGTAGTGATTTGTGCCCTGATGCTAACGAATTTTCATATAAAAAATAGCCCCATCTGAAAGGAATAAGCGAGAAATGTTTATTTGGTACTAAATTTCTAATTTCGTATAGGATACGAAAACGAATTTCAGCCTATGTTTTACAATGAAAATAAGATATCAAATCCCTAAAAACTCTATTGAGAGTCAAATCTATAGGAAATAAACTATTGTGCGTTGAGAGGTCATAGGACCCGCCTTAACGGTCCATGGCCCGATCGCTTAATAGCCTCTACCAGAAGCCCATATTTTACGGAAGTGGTCAACATTTTGATATAGAATGAAAGCTAATATTTTTCTGATTTACCTGTGAAATCTTAGGACCAAAGGAGGTTGGTTGGAAGTAATGAGCGAAATGTAACCCAATTTGGTCGACCAAATATTAATTTCACCCACTAATCTATGGGGCTTACGAAAATCACGTTTTCTGCTCACACATGAAAACGCATTGAAATATCAGGCGCGAAACTTTAAGGTGGGTTTTGGGTCAAGGCCAATCTATCAAGATGAAAACTTCTATCCTTAAATTCGGGCCATCCCCCTTTAAGTTGTAGTGGTGCCGCTCGGGAAAAGGGATTGAGATGGTCAGATGATTATGGAAGAATGCATGCTAATGATTTGTGCGCGCACGGTGATGCGGTTATAAATTATTAAATTTGATGTGATTAAGAAGAATCGTCTTGTCTTAATGACTTTCATTTAATGAGTGAAGCCCCAAACTTCACATATGGTGGTATGTGACGGAATCGTCGACGCCTTACGAATTGTACGATGAAGATCTCTGTACCTCTTGCTGTGTTACGTAAGTCACATGGTCATGGACGGGTAAAAACATAATGGTAATGAAAAATGTAAACATAATCTGAACAATGATAAAGAATGTAAAAATGGCAAATACTCCAAATGCAACAGAAATATTAACCCCACATTTGATAAATAACTTGAACGGCAATCATGACTTAGCTACCTGTAGACCTGATCATAATTTTTTATAAAGTGTAAAAGGCGAGTAAAAATCACGCATTTAAAACTGAACCTTTCAAAGGGTCTTCAGACCAGGATGTGGAAGAGTGGTTAGATTCATTTAGTAGATATTCAGATTTGCCATATTGGACCCTCAAAAGCATCGCTGCTTAAGAGTCTCAATGCAATAAGTCGCGCAGTTGTTACGTAGACAAGATTTAAAGAATTAAGCACGTTTTGAATTATTTAAACTGAACTTGAAAACAAATACAGATTGCAGCCAGGTGCAAAATCCAGTCTGCGTTCAGGCAATATTTTCCCTCCCAAAAACTAATGAATCAGTGGCACTCTATGCAGATGAAATTGGGAACTTATGTTTTTTCAAATTAGACATTCAACAGAGAACTATGTCTTACTTCATCAGGGACTGAAACAGAACATAAAAGAGACCCGCTCAACAGACTCTCTACCACTTATGGTTGGCACCCTGCCTTAGCTGGCGACTTTAGTAGCCATAGCACAAAAAAAAAAAAAACAAAAAAAAAAAAGTGTTCAGAGGTTCATAAACACACAGCGCCATCTGTTGACCATTTTCAATTAACTTTGCCACATTAATGACTGACGTTTGCCATGGTTGGCAGTATCACAATAGGATTTAGACCGTGTGAATGTTTAACATTTAGACGAACCACTCAACGAGATGGCAATAGCAGACTTCGTTGCAAACCTCAGGAAACACACCTCTCATGAGATTGAAACTATTATATATAAATTTGACAATGAAGAAACAGCCTTTTTTTCATGCAAATTTACGAAACAATTGTTAAAGTAGCACCGTGTCACCACTTTAAGCTTCCCTGGCCGACAAACCATATTTACGAACTAGTTCAATGGTTGCTCTAACCGAACTTTCATAAAACAATTTCTTACAATTGACCAATTTTCTAAATTTGTCTCCTTCGCAAGTGGCCCTGATTAAGGAACAGAATAAGTAATCGCACGCCCTTTTTCGTGCATTTAACACAGGCTGGAGCTAGGCTTGCGGAGTCAAAAATCATAACATCATCGTAAATTTTGCCTTTTGGCGTTCGCTTTTCATACGTGGTGATTGCGTACTGCATAATGAGCCTATTGTAAGGTGCGGGACGGTAATAATTTTCAAATAACGCGATTGTTACACCTGTGAGACATTACCTGGGTACAGGAAACCAACCCTGAGGAGCTACCCACTAGAGGACTGGCTCAAAATCCGGGTGTATCACCTGTCTACACGACCCCAAGCAACCAGACCCTTTCCCCTCTGGAAGGTGGAATCGTCCTACAACCCCTGTACCCTTGCTTTTGCAAACATGGACCCCATCTCTCCATTCACCGTACTGTTCGCGACCGCTTTCCGAAGTCCACCCACGGACCATCACTGATCGCTCAGGAGAGCCTTGCTAACCCTGTACCAACAAAGCCAGTGAAAGGGTGGAACTTCCGCAAGGCATACTGGGACAGTTTTCAAACCGGTGGATGCAGAGTGCCCACCTCCCGACACCAACCTCCTCCAACATGGACAATTCTTACACATCTCTGTCACTCTTTAATTAATATACAAAGAAGACCATCCCCGTGGGGGCCGCGCTTGTATCCCATCCTTGGGATGAGGACTGTGACACTCTTTACAATGAATTCCTGATTCTGAACCCGGGGAATAAGCTTCATCCAAGGCTTCAGATCTGACAAACTGCCTGGACAGGAAACCCGTGAGCGCTGGGAGGAGACGTCCAAGAATCGACTTCACCCACTCCAGCGGGAAGGCCTGGAAGACCATTAACCGCCTCACCGGCAGATTTCCAAACCATCGAAATTAAATGTCCAGTGACTGCCACTCAATTGCTGAGCAACCCCTCGCAATTGGTCCCGTTTCAAGAAATTGATAAGGATCACCCTCGCTCTGTCAAAAAAGAGATCCACAAACTTCGTTGAGCCCCCGGCGTGGACGGGTCACTTTCACCCTTTTACTAGATGATTATTACATATGCTTCATTTTTAAGTCCATGAACTTTAAATCTGTATTGAATGATTTTTTAAGGAAAAAAGTTTCCGTTCCGGTACTTAAAGACCTCTCAAAAACTCGGTTTGGTCGAGATTTTATGAAAATGTTGTATGAGTGTGCAAAAAAAAAACAAAAGAAATGCATAGTCTAAGTACGCGGTTAAAATATCACTTAAGTGTTATCCACACGGGCCTGGATTAGCGTTGAAACCAGCCCAAATTCGGAAGTTTTTTCCGACAAAGAGTACAGTATGTCTTTTAAAGCGGCACTGGAAACATTTTCACAAAATATGGAACTTTCCTCAATGTCTCGCAAATGAGATAGTTAGGCCATGGAAGAATAGCCTAAAATAGAGAGTAGAGAAATATTGTAGCATAAAAAATAACATAACCCCCAAAAAAATAACAGATAAGGACATTGATAAGAGGCTAACGACATTCGGGTAATTTGTAGGCTAACTTAAAGTTAACTTTATGTTGGCCGTAACTTAAAGGTTGCAACAACGAGATGCTTTCACATATCAGTGTCCCTAAAATCAGAAGTAGTGATTATTTGCCCCTGATTGTAAAGTTTCATAAAAATTCCCCATCTGAAAGGCATTAAGCTGAGGAATGTTTCTTTGGTACTAAATTTCTGAATTTCGTATAGGATACGAAATTACGGAATTTCAGCCTCTGTTTTACATTGAAAATAAGCATATCAAAATCACCTAAGAAATCATTGAGAGTTCAAATCTATATGAAAATTATATGTGACGTGAGCGGTCATAGGACCCGCCTAAGTCCATGGCCGATCGCTAATAGCCTCGTCCCAGAAGCCCATATTTACCGGAAGTGGTCAACATTTTGATTATCAGAAGAAAGCTACTATTTTTTGCTACCCTGTGGAAATCTTAGGACCAAAAGTATTTGGTTTGGAAGTAATGAGGGAAATGTATACCCCCAATTTGGTCGACCAATATTAATTTACACACTACTCTAGGGGCTTACGAAATCAAGTTTTCTGCTATTCACATGAAAACGCATTGAATATCGGCGCGCGAAACTTTACAGGTGGGGTTTTTGGGTCAAGCCAATCTATAAAGATGAAGGAAAACCTTCATATCCTTAAATCGGGCCATACCCCTTTAAGTTGTATGGTGGCCCGCTCGGGAAAAGGGGATCGAGAGATGGTCAGATGATTAGGAAGAATGCATGCAATGATGTGTGGCGGCGCACGGTGATTGTTTATATTATTTAATTGATGGATTAAGAATAATCGTCTTTTGTTTTAATCACGTTCATTTAATGGTGAAGCCCCAAACTTCACAGATGGTGTATGGTGACGGAATCGTCGACGGCTATACGAATTGTACGATGAAGATCTCTGTACCTCTTGCTTGTTCACGAATTGTCACATGTCATGGACGGGTAAACATGATGGTAACTGAACAATGTAAACATAATATGAACAATTGATAATGAAAATGTATGGAAAAATGGGCAAAAAATACCCAATGCAACAGAACTCATTAACCCCACATTTGATAAATAACTTTGAACTGCAACTCATGAATTAAGCTACTGTAGAACCTGATCATAATTCTTTTATAAAGTGTAAAATGGCGAGTAATCAGCATTTAAACATGAAGCTTTCAAAGGGTCTTCAGACCAGGAGGATGTGACGAGTGGTTAGATTAATTTTTTTTTAAGTAGATATTCAGATTTTGGCCAATTGAGAACCCTCAAAAGATCAATACGCTGCTTTAAAAGGTCCGGCAAAAGAAAGTGCAGAGCAGTGGTAACGTAGACAAGATTTAGAAGAATTAAGCACTTTGATATTATGAAAAAACTGACTGAAAACATAATTATAGATGTGGCAGCCAGTGCAAAAATTCCATCTGCGTCAGCAACTGATGTCTCCCTCCCAAAAACTAAATGATATAAGGGCACTTTGCAGATGAAATTGGGAACTTATGTTTTTCAATTAGAATTTCACAGATGAAAACTATGCATTACTTCATAAGGGACGAAACAGAACATAAACAAACCACGTCTAAACAGAAATCTTACCAAAACTTATGGTGCACCCTGCATTTACTCTGGCGACTGTAGTAAGATAGCACACAAGTGTTACAGATATTCATAATACGCAGCGCCACCTTTTGACCATTTTCAATTACCATTTGCCCTTAATGAATGACATTGCCTGGTTGCAGAGTAGCCCAATAGGAGTTTACCGTGTGGAATGTTAAAAATTTAGACGAACCAATCAACTGATTGCAATAAGCAAGACGTCGTTGCCATCCTAAAGGAACACACCTCTCATGAATTTGAAAAGATTATAAGGTATAATTTGAACAAAAAATGAAGAGAAAAAAGTGCCTTTTTTCATGCAAATACGAAGAAACAATTTTAACGTAGCCACCGTGTCACCCAAGTTGTTAAAACTTCCTGGCACACAAAACAATTTTACAACTCGTTCAATGGTTGCTCTACGAATTCATAAAAAACAATTTCTACAATGACCAATTTTCTGAATTTGTTTAATTCGCAAGTGCCCTTATCTAAGTAATCTGCAAGCCTTTTCCGTTCATTTCACACAGGGTGGAGCTAGGCTGGGCGAATTCAAAAATATAACATCATCGTAATTTTTGACTGTTGGCGGTTCGCCGTGCATTACCGTGTGATTGCGTACTGATAATGAAGCCGATTGTAAGGTGGCGGGACGGGAATAGTTCAAATAGACGAGCGATTGTAAACCTTGTGAGCATTACCTGGAGTTAACAGGAAAAACCAAAAAACCCTGATGATGGAGCTATCCTAGAGGACTGGGCCTCAAAAATCCGGTGTACAAATTCTTCTAAACGACCCCAAGCAACCAGACACTTTCAACTCTGGATGGTGGAATACGTCTACAAAACCTGACCTTGCTTTTGCAAACATGGAAACTATCTTCATTCACCGTACTGTTCTCGACAAGCATTTTCGAAGTCCCAACCCAGACATCACTGATCGCTCAGGAGAACCTTTCTAAGCCTGTACCAACAAAGCCAGTGAAAAAGGTGGACTTCAGCAAGGCAGACTGGGACCACTTCAAGGAACCTGGTGGATTCCGAAGTGCCCAACCTCCCGACACCAACCTCATCCAACTTGGACAATTCTTACACAGGACTTGTGTCAACTCTTGATTTATATATTTAGCAAAGAAGACATCCCACGTGGCGGCCGTCGCAGTTGTATCCATCTTGGGATAGGAATGGCGACACTCTTTACAATGATTTCCTGAATTCTGAACCCGGGGGAAGAAGCTTCATCAAGGCTTCAGATCTGAAAAACTGCTTGGCAGGAAACGCCTGTGAGCGTGGGAGGAGGGACGGGTCAAGGAAGCGCTTACCCACTCCAGCAGGAAGGCTGGAGACTATAAACCGCCTCAACGGCAGAATTCCAAACCATCGAAATGTCCCAGTGACTGCCAAATCAATTGCTGAGCAACTCCTCGCAAATGGTTGTTTAAAGGATTTTGATAAGGATCACACTCGCTCTGTCAAAAAAGAGAGAGATCACCAAACTTCGTTGAGCCCCCGGCGTTGGGACGGGTGTCATTCAACATCCTTTGACTAGATGAGCTTACTCTGCTATCAGCCAAACGAAAGAGTGGGAAAGGCCCGGGCCCTGATAACATACCTGTAGAGTTCCTGATGCAATGAGGCCCACGATGTCTAGATTGGCTCAAGGAGTTCTACACATGTTGCCTTACCAACCAGTCTACCCAAGATCTGGAGGAGAGGATATCATCGCACTCCAAAACCAAACAAGCCTGGTCGAACAACCATAAGAACTACCGCCCAAATATCACTTACTGTGGTCTCCTTCAAACTCTGAGAGGCTGATGCCTGCCAGCTGGAGCCCGCTCGTCGATCCCCATCTACCTGACGACCAAGCAGGATTTCGCCGGGCCGGAGCACGTCCATCAGATTGTAAAAACTCACAAATGATATAAGGAAAGCTTTGGAAAAGCGCGTAAGAAGGTGTTTATCTTGCAGTGGACCTTACTGCACCATACGGAAACCGGTGGCACCAGGGCCTGACACTCAGCTTGTCAGGACCATCCCGGATCCACCTTGTACAATTCATTATGTAACAGTGCTTGCAATCCGTAGGCTTTATTCTCAAGACCAGTGATGGGCAGAGTGACAGAGTAGTCTCTGCGTCGTCTGAGGAACGAAGTACACCAAGGATCTGTACGCCGACGATCTTGCCTCCTCCACTCGGACAGCAGTAACTGGGACGAAGTAGAAAAGAAAGCACCACTTTATACAGACATGGCCCCCTAATTGAACATATCTCAAGACCGGAGACTGAAGCGAGCGAAGCCAGCCCACCGCACTGCTTCCCACCTCAACACCGGCAAAGAGGCTCCTCGCCAGGTCAAACTCAACATCAATGGAGCGCCCTCTGCATACAATCTACACAAAACCTACTTGGGAGCTGTTGAAGCTTGACGGCCAGCTTACTAACCGCAGACCTCGAGTAGTATGCGATGACCACCTTCATGTGCCCCGACTTGCTGGATCTAATGGGTGCCAGCCCAACGACCCTACGAACCACGCCTTGGCTCTGGTCTACGCACTGCTGAATATGACGCCACAGCATGGTGCAAAAGCTCTCGCACAAAGAAAAAGCTGGACACAGTACTCACCGAGACATTGAGAACGATCACTGGCTGCCTCCGTCCTAATCCTTCTGAATTCCTACCAGTGCGTTCAGGCGTTCCACCTGCAGTAATTCGGAGTGGAACACCAACGCATACACAGTGAATAAGGCACTGCTGGACAACAAGCACTGCTGCATAACACTGTCAAAGACACACACCAACTCGGTTAGACAGAGACTGCGCTCTCGCCGACCTTTCTACCGGACACGCTGCTCTAAACTCTCCAGTTCCCTTTCAACAGCTTACAGAACGGAATAATGCCTGGCTAGATTGACCCCAAGACCAGATCAACTCTCTATTAACATTCTAAGACAGAACTACCACATGGCAGAGCAATCTCCCACGCTAAGGAATGGGGCACATTAAACCGGACTTGCACAGGAGTCGGTCGGTTCAATAGCAATATGCCCACCGATGGGGGCTGCGGCCATCGCCAGCCTGCCAATGTGGGTCTTCATCCAGACTGCGGATCACATTCTCCACGAGTTCCCTACCTTTCGTCCACGTGTGAAACACAAGATTTCTCCAAACCCCAATCCACAACAGTGAGTTGGCTCCAGCTTAAAAACAGATTAGCTGCTGCCTCATAGCAAGAAGAAGCAAGAATACCACAACACGTTGTGCGGTCACAACCACAAGAATGGGCAGCTGCCATTACTGCGGCACAAGCTGAAGAGGCAGCGCAATACGCTGACAAGCAGACAAAATAGAGTCTGATATTTCTTCTCTTGTAGACAAGGGTGGTAGTAGAAAAATCTGAGCATGTCTGATTCAAATCCGCGGGGCTCCAAATTTTCAGACTCTCTAAATGCAAAAATGAATTTCACTCTTTTGGAGTACAGGGCCCACTCTAAAAAGGAGGAAATTCACAGCCTTTCTAAAAATACTTTTGGGTCAAATTTACTCTTGATAATTTAACAAATGATAAAATATGATTAATTTGTTCAATTATCAAGATCAAATTGACCTACAAAGTGTCTTTTGAAGGTATGAAATTTTCCATCTTTTTGGAGTGAGCTCTGTAGTCACTCCAAAAGAGTGAAATGCACTCTTTTGCATTTAGAGAGTAGTCCGCAGTCCAGCGTTACATGTCAAATTTGTCAGGGAGATGGACATACAGCATTGCAGTGTCCAGACTTTGTGCCGTATCCATATAGTTCGCAACCACGGCAGAGTCATCAGTCAATTAGGCCCCCACAGGCGCGTGTTAATTATCCATCATACTCTGCACGTCCCCGATACAGTTCGCAACCACAGCAGTGTCATCAGACAATTAGGCCCCCACAAGTGAGTGATAATTATCTGTCATACTCTGCACGTCCCCGATACAGCTCTCAACTGCAGCAAAGTCATCAGTCAGACAGGCCCCACAAGCAGGTGACAATTACCCATCATATTCTGCATGTCAGCAGTATGGCGCAGTACCACAGCAGAGTTATCAGTCAGGACCGTCCGCGCACACAAGTGACAATTATCCACCATATCCTGCACCATCTGAAGGGTATCGTAGGCAACCAAGGAGTAGCATTCAATGCTACAAATGTGGGAACTTTGGCCACTATCAGTATGAATGCTCCTTTATGGGATCAATGGTGTCAATGAATGAACGTGTCAGTTCTGGTAGCTATGACATAGGCCCTGATGTTAGTAATACTAATGAGCACTCACACGACCATCTCCCCAGGGTAACTACTGTAAAGTCCCCCTTTGCCAAGAATTATGTTCCCATAGTAGTTGAGGGGTATACCTTTTTCCCACTGTTAGATACAGGAGCAGATGTTAGTGTAATAAACCCATGCATGCTTTCCCAACACAAAGAATTCAGTAAGTGCCAATTCCTAGCTCCTGATCGTAAATACATAGCAACTGCTACAAATGAGTGTTCAGAAATTACAGGTATGATTGTTGTGCAAGCTGTTATTGACAAACAAAATATGGAGTGCAAGTTTTATATAGTACCTAATGTGCAACCTACATTGATATTGGGTTTGGATTTCTGTCAACAAAACAGGGCAACAATTAAAATTAGAGAAGATGGTGTGTATCTGTCAAATGACATGACGGCCCCCCCCAAAAAAAAAGGCAAGTAGTGGTTTTAGCACGTATCGCAGGTTCTCCATTACCAGATGAAGTTCTTGGTACCGCCACAGGTTCTCCGTCACTGGCAACGTCAGGTCTTTTGCCTACCAAGTCACTGTCTACAAACCAAAATATGAGGGTTAATTTTGGGTGTGCCAAATTTTCAGAATATCCTGTCACTGTACCAAAAGGCACCACTATTGGTGAATTAACATATGTATCACCAGATGATATTATCTATTATAATGATCGAGGTAGTAAACTAGATCCCCGTGATGATATGACACACAATGTTACCAGTGATAGACTAGGTACAGGTATCTGTGCAGGTAATAGTAATGCTAGTGTAAATGTCTCATCACCAACCAGCACACACAATGACACAACACATGACACAATACAGGACACTTCTGGAGTACATAGTGTTCATGCTTCACCAAATATGGCCTTGCCATCTCAACTCGTGGATCTTACAGATAGTGACTTGAACACAGATCAAAAACAAAAACTATCTGAACTTATTGATGAGTTTGGCACAACATTGTTTGTAGGTCCTGATAACAGATTGGGTCACTGTGATATTGTCCAACACAAAATCAACATCTCTGACACGCACAAACCTATCCGACACAGAGCATATCGATTGGGTCCTAAACAAAAACAAGTGCTTGAACACATGATTGATGACATGACAAGACAGGGGATTATTGAACAGTCAGTCTCCCCCTGGGCAGCTCCATGTTTGTTAGTAGCGAAGGAAACCATGCAGGCTATCGTTTTGTCGTTGATTACAGAAGTATAAATAAGTTCATTGAAATTGATGCGCACCCTCTCCCTACCACTGATGAAGTCCTTGACAGCATTGGTATCTGCAACCCTACATTTTTACTGCACTTGATCTTCAGAGTGGGTTTTATCAGGTGGCCCTCCACCCTGATTCAAAACAGTACACAGCTTTTCGATGCCATTTGGGCCTTTTTCAGTTTCGCTGGCTTCCTATGGGCTTACGCAGTAGTCCGAGTACCTTTCAAAGCGTCATGGAGGCTATATTACACGGATTGTCTTGGAAGCACTGTCTCATATATATGGATGACGTTTTAGTTTCCAGTAGTCATCTTGTTCATCTTAGGACTGTATTTGAGAGGTTGTCAAAAGCCGGTTTAAAATTGCGTCCTAATAAGTGCAAATTTGCAGTCCCCAAGATACATTACTTAGGTCATGTCGTGAGTAAAGAGGGTATTTCCCCAAGGTCCTGAGAAGATTTCTGCTGTTAGTGAGTATCCCACATCAGAGAATGTCAAGGAGGTCAAAGCATTTCTAGGCCTATCCGGTTACTACCGGAAGTTTATCAAGGGATATTCGTCCATTGCTAGCCCCTTGTATTAGCTGTGTAAGAAAGGAACCCTCTTCAGATGGACCCCAGACTATCAAGCAGCCTTCAATCAGTTGAAAGATTCACTCACATCCCCACCTATACTTGCATATCCAGATTTTAGCCTCCCATTTGAAACTCTATACCGACGACTAGCTCGTTTGCGGTCGGCGGACGATACTCAGTCAGGTTACAGAATGGAAAGTCCACGGGTTATCTTATGTGGAGAAAGTCCCTGAAGCCCGCTGAAAGATCCTATGGAATCATGAAAAGGAAATGTTTGGCCCTTGTGTAGAAGTCAAGAAACTGGACCCCATCTGAGGATATTCAAAGGTCACAGCTGTTGTTGATAATTCCAGCCCTGCAATGGTTTGTTTTCTCTACAAAGAAGCCCATGGAAAGTTTTGCTAGGATGGATTTGACTCCTACAGGCCTATGCATCTCACCTATAGTGCACGTCCTGGAAAAGAACATACTAATGCGGCTGCTATTAGTGCAGAGAAACCTACTCCAATGCAAATGAGCGGTAACGGAGACAGAAGTTGCATGACTTCCCTCTTCCTAAATGGTGATGTGAACATTTGACTTTCCTACACCCCTGTTTCCCAAGGGGGGGGGGCCCCCCTCAGGCGAACAATACCACCCATTTCCTCACCCAACCACACCCCAGACAAATTTGCAGCAGGAGGCTGCTAATCTTTCCCAATCCAATGCTTTCAGCAGGCAAAGCTTTCATACCTTCAAAGGCAAGACCCATGGTATGCCCCACTGATGGAATATTTACAGAAATGGGACACTCCCTAGTGATAATGCCACAAGCAGATTTTGATTGTGCGCACCAGCAGGATTTTTTTCTGTTATGAAAGTCTTGTATCATGTGTGGGTAAAGTCTGGGAAAGGACAGCGTCTCGATAGGAGTAATGTGAAAACTCGTTATCCCCACCATGGTTCCACTAGTATGATAGTGTTGGAAGAAATGGGTCCGACTTCGGTCATTCTGGAGGTACATGGGTATTGCAGTTTACACTGGACCAAGGTCCGTGTTAGATTTTTCTGGAAATCATGCATGCAATTGCATATCAATTGGGTGAGTGAAATTCGGTCCCCTGCAATCAAAACGTAAAACCGCAGTGCAGTCAGTCAGGCACCGGGTAATTCCCTGCCCGTTGCTTCCATTGCCCTTGAACGAGTGGCAAGGATATTCTTGGACCCTCCCTGAGTGTGTGAATACAGGAAATAAATATGTACTAGTATTTGTAGATTATTTTTTCACGTACATAGGCTAGGTCCCTCCTCAAAAATATTAAAGCATCACCTTTGCCAGGGCCATTCCTCAGTGAAATTGGTTTGCCGCCATATTGCGCCCTTTACCTTCATTTGGGACAGGGGTAAAATTACTGTCAATATTGTGCGCAATCACATGTCAGCTTATCGACACGAAGAGAAAACACAAACTTTGGCGTGTATCATCCTCAGTTGCAAACGGCCAAAGTGAGCGTTCCAGTCGTATATTTTAGCATCACGTTCACAGCGCTAGAGGATTTAGGAGGGGTTTGTCTTGGAACTTGTTTAGGAAGTTATCTTAAACAATCGCATAAAATGTTTCATATCTCTCAATAAGTCGGGACCTTAATAAAGATAATTATGCGGTGTTCCGCAAGGGTTCAATCTTGGCCCATTACTTTTTTATTATCTACGTTAATGATATATTCAAATACGTCTTCATTACTAGACTGTATTTTATGCGGACGGACACTATATTTTGTTATTATCATCGAACTTACCACTAAAATGGATCTAATCAATGGAAGAATTATTAGAAGGACAAGTAACTGGGTTTAAAGCAACAAATATCTGATCTAACCTTAACCAAACAAATTATATGATATTAGGAACACCCAGGGAACTTCGAAGTATGTATCGTATATTGTATACAAGATGTAAATGAAAAATAATGATGAAACCAACACCTATCTTTGTGCAAGGTGTGAAAATGTAATATTGGATAGGGTAAACTTAGAAGGGTCCACAAAACTAAATTTCTCGGTGTCGTCATTGACGATAACCTAACATGTAAACCATATTGAGGAAATATCTAGACGATATCAAGAACATATAGGGCGTGATTGATCAATTGAAACATTTTGTTCTGTTCAAATAATGTATACTGTAGATTGTATCCTTATATTACCGTCTATCAACTATGGTATTTGGTATGGAGTAATGCATCAAGAATATATTTAGATAAATTTCAAACTCAAATAAGGGCGTTGAAACTATCTCCAATAGCCACTATCGATCTCATTCAAGTCCCCTATTTTCTCGTTTTAATGTATTAAATGTATTCGAACTAATAACGTATTTGGTCTCTTATGTCCAAACTAACAATGAGACCTACCCCAAACTTTTGAACAATCTTTTATAAACACTCTGAATCCACCGACCACATAAAAGGATGCTTCAAAATTATGTTTTGTGTATGCAAAAAGTCATTCTCTCAAAAATCAGTCAGGAGTGCAGCCCAGTCTTGTGGAATACAAGTGAAAAAGCTATCATACAGCAAAATCCACTAAACACTTTCGTGATCCAATGTCAAACATAAATTTGTCACGCTATGATAAATTAAATTAATTATATTATGTTTTGTTTTTGTTGAGATCTAACTTCTATTCGAAATCAGTAGCCTTTTGTACATTCCTACACAATTGTCATCTTGAGCATGTTCTTCTCTTGTATTGTAAGTCAGATTGTTATTTTTGTAAATGTATTTCAATATTAATTTTAACTTCCTTACTAGACGGGGGCTACATGTGTCGGGCCTTATTGGCCTTACTAGCCTCCCCCATTTCAACCTGTCCGTTTTGTTGTTTATTTTTGTAATGTGGATGGAAATAATTTGATTGATTGTTGAAAGAGGGTCACCATAATCAGTGGGACCAGTATTGCCCTTTACCCATTTGTGTACAATAATTCCCCGTGTCTCGATAGTACACCCCAGCATTTTTAGTGTATGGAAGACACTTGCGGACACCTTTGGATCAAGTATTACCCACTCCGCAGCCTGTCCTATGTCGCACCCAGACTTTATGTCGCACAGAACTCCTTCCAATTTTGGAGAATGCGAGAACTGTAGCGGAACAAGTTCTCCCAGAACAGCTAAGAACGTAAACTTGCCACAGGGATTGAGCCTCTCGTGACGCGTTTGAAACACCACTATGTATTGTATAAGACCAGAAAATTTCATTCCAACCCATTCTGACAAGTCACAAAAATACCTCCGTTGCGGACGTATTTCACAAAATATGTACCTTTGTACCTTTTGGTTTCAAGTCACAATTGTGACTGTCACAACATGTACAGATCTGTGATGGAATCATCTATACAGTTTTGTTTGCAAGAGGGACCACGGTGAGAAAACCTCTACATAAATAACTCACAGCTGTTTCTTAACGTGTTCATTTGTTTTAATGTTCACCTTTTGGACGGCGGGTTTTTTGCGTTGCGGTTTACGCTGTGACCATATTTCAAATCAGACGCAAATTAAATGACATTTTTTCTAAGTACGAATACAGATTTCAAAAATCAAATCAATCAATTTTTTTGCAAATTTAATTTTGCTTGCCATAATTTCTGTAACTGTCCGGACCTCTATTTTGAGTTATGAAACGTGCAAAGCTGGGACCTTTCTCTTTTGGTCGAGTGTGTACTTATTATCACCGTACCTCGAATTTCATGACAATTAATATTAATTTTCAATGCTTCCGACCTCTTAACGAAACCCCATGTACTGCTTTTTTCACTAAATGAATCTTGTGGTAATTCCAACCCTACAAGTTTACCACTTCAAAATTTTCCATAATGAATAATTCCAAGTTTTGTTGTCTCGTAATAGGCATGTTTCAGACGATCGTTTACGACGTTGTTAAGTCGTTGGTAAGACGTTGGTAAGCACTGTCATTGGTAAGCTTGTGAGTAGTGACCGTCGGAACAACAGCATTGTTAAGCTACACCGAGTTCACAACGACATTTACTTTAAGAAATCTTAAAAGTAGCGAGCTACATGCGAGAGATCGTCGTTGGTACGTGCCGTGTGAACAGGGCTACTCACGACGTCGATTTTAAGGTTGAACCAAGGGGGAGTCATATCTCATCCGTGACCTCGTGCCTCGTAACGACATGCGTGTCAACTTATTCCGTAGCGGGATGATACAAAAACGAACGCCATTTTACTCGTGTTGTTCATCAACTTTGACAGCTGTCTTGTGCTTGTCTGTAGTGTAGTCCGTTTTACTGTTTTTTCCATTTTTTTTTTAATGGCATCATCTCTAGTAAGTAGGCCTACAGCCCCGAAAAACCAGAGTGCAAATGGTTTTGGGGTGTAATAATATTATAATAGGGCTGTTTGATATTAGAGTGTATCAATGCGCATGGCTACAGAGCGCGCATAGCTCTGTAGCCATGGCGCGTATGTTCAAGGGTGTTATGTTTGATAGAGCATTACTTTGTCAGGGGACGTTTCTGAGTTTTGCATTATGGTGTGCTAAAGCGGAAAATATTCAAGGTTTGTAAATACAATCAAGAACGCGTAAATG
>JAMKCH010008770.1:0-29698 GCA_023653785.1 Ophioderma brevispina
CCAACCAACCGACCCAACTCTAAAAAGTCATCTATGGACAATCAAACAATTTTTTTTGGGCCTAAAAGATAAATGACTGTTTAGTGAAACGATTGTTAAACATCTTTTTGGAATACGGGCTATATGTTATATTGCTTGGTGTTTCCACATGTGTTGCTCAATTTTCATGACACTTAGATACCATGGTCCAGGGGCAGTGTCACATGTTGGCGACCTCATGTGACATTGACGACCTTGTGTGACCTTTGTCCCCATTCACAAACCGCAACGGTAGACGACACATGTGTTCACTGACTGTATTTGTTCAATCTCTCTTTGGTTCTTTTTGCCTCTTTGCATTATTTGCATTTTCTTCTTTCACCAAAGGCAATAGTGAGATTTAGATGCTATGTGAGATTGATGTATTTGTACGCAAAATGTGGAATTATTTTGTTAGAGTGATACATGAATAAAATAAGTCTGCGTTCCAAGTACAAGTATGTGCCTCGTGCATGACATCTAAACTTCCTTGATGACAACACATGACACGTGTTCCAAGGAACACATGTATTTTTGAATTTCTGTAATGATCTTGATACGGTATGATTGTGAGTTGAATGGTTGGGTGAATTCACAATATCCTTATAAAACCAAATTAATTTAATTTGTTATGCATTCAGCTTTTCATGTGAAAGAAACTGTTGTTTGATCAGATTAGTGAAGAATTTTCCTTGAAATTGATCCAGTGAACATTGATATTTTCAATTGATTGCCAATGGTTAACAGTTGATTATTTTCAGGTGACGTTGATTTGGCTCCCAAAATGTAGTAGTAGACTCAATGGTTGAATTTATATAAATGAATATTGATACAATTAAAGAATTCTTGATTAACTTATTCCATCTCGCTCTCTCTTCAATTGAAAATATACTATAGCTTACCAGTTGTTTCAATATTAAGACAAAGTTATTCTTGACCGAGAGTACCACTGGTCCGAAATAAAATACGCTTCAAACACATCTTAGTAAGAGATGTTTTATGTATTGCTTTCCCTCTTTTCCCTCATTCAGTTTAACTTTGTAAAGAACTCTTCCAACAAAATAGATGATAAATAAAGTACTAAAAGTGCAGATTTTCAGACATTCAAATTGATATTTTACAAGCATTTTGCTTCCTTAATAAGTTCTCTTGAAACTTGAAGAGACAAGAGGACATTTTCTAGAAAGAAGTGCCCCCAATTTTTTAAAAAAATATTTTTTTTTTTTTTTTTTTTTTTTTTTAATGCATACAAATGTATTAGATCACACTTGAAGAGAATAAGCGGAATATGCCATCTTTATGTAATAAGATGATGATTTAGTATTTTTTGTCATGCACAACAGAAAATTAAAGCATGGTTTTCTATGGGGGACGATTACGATAGCAGTATAGCAGTATTGTTTGTCCAATAAACCTTCGAAACGTTCTCGGTAAGTGGTCTACAACTGATCCGGTGCAATTTGAGAGAAATTTGTATCCTCAAAAAAATCATCTCCTGTCACTTTAAGGGGCCATGGTCCTTATAGCCTCATCCACAGAACCCCAGATTTTACCAGAAGTGGTCAAAATTTTGGTATCTGAAGAAAGCTACTATTTTCTTATTTACCCTGTGAAATCTTAGTGCTAAAGGATAGTGCTAATATTAATTTTACAGAGTACTCTATGGGGCTTATAAAATCACGCTCTATCCAGATAAAAACTTTATAAACTCAAATTGGCCCACCCCCCCCTTAAATATTTAGTAGCTTTTTTAGCAGTGGTGTAAACATTTGACTAAAAGTGTAATTCTTACACCCAAAATTGTTTAACTTGCCTGTTCATAATATGAAAATCAGGAAAGAGAAGACCAAAATGGCTTACAGGTACTCAGCACGTCCCATTGTTATGTTAACTGTATCCTTGGATGTGCCCTTCATATCCCACACCTTGGACTCACTTTTGTCCAATGATCTATGACATTCAAATTTCAATTTATCAAATGCGCAAGGTTGAGGCCAGCTCAAGGTACTTTACATATATAAAGAACTAAAAAAAAAAGGAAATATTTCAAAAAAGCTGGTTGGTTATCATATTGAGATATTTTGATGTCAGATCATAATCTTTCATCTGGTTATCAGTTTGTTTAGGTAGAAACTAAACAAATGTCTCAATTATTTAATCTTATTATTGAGAAGTTTGATGGGTGTAATCTGTTTGTCTTTAGTTTGACTTTTGACAAAGTAATCATCTTCTCTTGATTCAAACCCTGCATGCCCTTGATTTATGAGGGTGACTCCTCCTTTTCAAAAAGAACTGAGTGACTGGACATGGCATGCTATTTAAAAGAGTGCTTTTTTGCTTGAACATCTGTCACATCTGAGTACCCTAAGGCTCAGTTTTAGGTCCTATTTCATTTGTGAATGATATTGATCAGGGTCTGTCTTTTTTTGAGCTGGTGAGAACTCTATTGAATCCCAGCAAGTCATTTATTTCACCAGATTCAAACTGGGGACCTGTGGCACCCAGAGGGTGTATTGAGTCCATCCCACAATGCAGCAGTTTGGGGAAATTTCACCTCAATTGGGTCATGTGATCCCACCAAAATCTTTGATTTCTACACTATTTTAGCCCACAAAGCACTCGTAATTTTAGCATGATCATTTAAATGTCTTGTGGTTCTTAACCTCTTTGAGCACTTTTAATCCCTGAGTTCTGACATGTGTTTAGTACAGTATAGTATAGACACATTGCAATGCATTATAGGATTGATTCAAAACACCCTCTGTGTGGCACCAGGTTAAAAAAAGTAAAGGGGATGGGCATGTGTACACAGGAACGGAGTGCCCATCTCTCTTTCAAAGTGATTAATTGGGCCAGACTCCACCATATGATGTTGCCGTAGGGGATCGCCACACCTCCTCTACAACGAGTCTGTTACCTTCTCAACATTGAATAATGCCAGTGCCCATTTATACACCTGGGTAGAGAGGAGTAATTGAGGTAAAGCGCCTTACTCAAGGCCAAAACACATTTGCCTCAGCGCGGCTTGAACTCACAACCTTTGGCGTGCGGGCGGGTGCTTTATCCACTGGACTACATGGCACCAAAGGCAAGCAGATCAACCACTAGACCACACTCTAACCACTAACCATCCCTTGAACCATTCATAGACCAGGTTTTAAATTAATGATTTCTTTCTTTTTTAAACACAGGGCCACCCACAACTTGTTCCAGCTTGTTAATAGGCATCTCAAGGCACAGAGTGGGCAAGAAATTGCTACAGAAAACACAACAGAACAGTTACAAAAGGTATAGAATTTATATGTAAATATACATGTTTAAAATGTTACATTTTTGGTAATCTACAGTGGCAGTGCCAAAGAGGTGGGGGGTACAGGCTGAGAGAAATCCCCTCCAGAATCTAGTCTTCCTTTCCCCACCTTAACCCTCACGAAATTTTTGCACTACTTTGCCTGATTTTGCTCCCCGCATAATCATTTTTCCACCAGAACAAATTTCGGCCACCATCTGGCATTGGCAAATTTAAAGTCGTTTCTTCTGCAAATTTCAAACCCCACTGAATTTAAAGCTGACTTTGATAATTTAAGAGGATGGTGCCCATTTTCTAACATTCATGTTTTGCATATAACATAATGCTTGTTCCATACACTACTCACTCTGTGAAATAGCTAATCTCAAATCAACGCGTTCATATAGAAAATCACAACTTCGGATGCCCCAAATTCTTTATACACATTATCCTATGGTACTGATATACATACATAATGTTTACTACATCAGATTAAAAATCTGATTCATCTCAACTTTAAGAATTAAGCATTTTATTTTAGTAGACTATCGTGTTTCCAGTTGACTATTTTTAATACCCACAAAAGAATTATTTTGGAAAGTCTCTAGTCAGAGAAGCCTTAAAGGATTGTATATCTTCTTCCATAATGATTTTTCCTCTCTGACAAACATCAATTATTATTGAAGGCAAGTTATATTTAAAATAAGGTGAGTCAAACATTTTGAAAAAATCCCTGAAAATTTAGTCACAAACACTGGAAAATTGAAATTGGCATTCTTTTAAAGGCACTATCAATGATTTGCTAAATCATAAAATCGAAAAAATCCTTCAAAAATCAGATTTTTGCATTCTGAAACAATACGGTACCAACCCTACTACCTGCAAATGATAAGACCAGCAACCTAATAAGCACAATCGGATATTTTAGCCATTACTGTCTCAACGACACTTACTACTACAGCACGTAATTCGATGGAGAAGTCAATCTTTGAAGACTGCCGTGTTCTTCCTTGTCTGGCATCTTCAGTTGGAAGAAGCAACTTATGAGAATTATACAGACTTAACCTTCGATTTTTAGCTATACTGTCAAATTTGAAATTTTGACTCCGTTTCGGGTGAATCACTGATAGTGTCTTTAGCAATTGAAATGAAAATGGTTCATATTTTGCCGTTGTTAAAACCAAGTTTACAATATCATGAAGTCCGTGAAAATGCATTTAAAAGTGCACTTTTGGACTGGTGTCACATCCAAGATAACAGCCAATACTTCATTTTGCTAACTCAATTTTCAAAGAAAAAAGATAAAATTTTTTAAATGTTTGTGTGTATGTGTGAAGAAAATGTTTCATCAAAATAAGACTGCACTCCAACTTTTCAGTGGATACTTTTTTTCCTATTGAACCCGCAAAATTTTGATCTACTCGAAAAAATTGGGACAAACTGCCAGCAATACTTTTTACGTGCACGCATTTGTGAGGTGAGGAAGCAAAACAAAAGAGTGAAAAAGTCCTATAAACATAATCATTACACGTCATAAATATTCATGAACTAATCATGCTATTTCATTGGCTGATTGTTATTTCAAGTCATTGTGTTTTTCAAGATCATAAGTGCAATATCTGCCATTTGATCATTGAGTGTACTGCCATGTATTATAAAAGATGACTCTTAGTTTATCTTACCTTAAAAGTCAGTGGCTCTTGAAATAGTTTTCAGGCAGCTATGTTGCCTTGTACGTTGATAGCTCCACCCCTTCTATAACCAAGAAGTACGAGCTCGTCAAAGGGTTTCTGTCCCCGAATATAGTTATGTTTATAGGACTTCATCACTCTTTCAATTTTGTTCCCTTACTCTGTGCCCTGGTAATGGCAAATTATTTTTCATATCTCTTAATTTCTGTAACATGGTTTCTTGTATGAAATGTTTCTGGGAAGTCAAATACGGCATATACTTTTTTTAGTCCCTTAGGTACTTATCGGCTGATTGATTGTTATTAATGATGTTATATGATGTAATTAGCCAATCAGAGATATGGTAAGAAAACAAGATGCATAAAGATATATCGGGCTATTTTGATTGGTTACAGAGAGGTTATATCATGTAATGAGCCAATCAGAGATACTCTTAGAAAGGTGTTAGATGTAAGGGGGTAACCCTGGCTGAGAATACTTACAGGGTGTCTCATAGAAAATGATACATTTTGGACAATTGTTTTAAAAATATTAATATGTTTTGGGTCCAATATTTTCATGGGGGGTTGGGTTAGTGCAGTGGGTCTTCCCTCACTTTGCACCACTGTGGTCCCAGGTTCGACCCTTGGTTGGGCCTGCAATTTCATGTGCGTTTGGTTTCCAGTCCATACTGGGCCTTGCAGGTTTTCTCCAGGTACTCCAGTTTCCCCCTGCTTCTAAAATTTGGCTTTCTTCCCTAATGTGTATATGATAATAAAGTAAATTGAAATAAAATATCTTTGTGACACTAAAATGACTTGATAGTGTTGATGTGTCATTAAATACTAATATCTCGTCCTCCAACATTTTCATGAATTGTACCAAAAAGATCATATGAAAATGATTTTGTTCAAAAGTACGTTTTGCTTTCCCACAAGCTGCTCTATGCAGCAAACTGATTTGGCCTGGATTATAACAGCTACCTCAATGAGAAGTGAAATCATTTGCTTTGGATATCAAAACAGGTTTCAGTTAAAGAATTCCCACAGTTACATATTTTATGAAACTTCCCTCTCTACCCTTTCAACCCTGGTAATTCTGGATCTGCTATAACAGTCAGTATTTTGAGATGGCTTACCAAATGACCTGCAACTATCCCCAAAACCACTGACCTAAAACTAGGCTTGTTTGGACTCTTTAGAATATATTGTTCATGCTGAGTCTGATTATGCTTAATTTTAAAAATAAAAATTGATACCTGGATAAATATAGTTGGGCAGGAAAAACGTATACATGTATGTATTTTTGGCCCTTGAACATGTTAAAGAAAATCTCTTATGTAACCTATATTTTAGGATTGCTTTAAGGATTGCTTTCATGCGCAAAAAATGCAAAATACATGGGAGGTTTTCCTGCCTAACGATGAAAGACAGTTAAAGGTATCAGGAATTGCAAATAGAATTGATGTGGTTTGTGTCAAGTCTACAAGGAGGGACGAGAAAGCATTCAGTATTTGGGTTGGTGATGACATCATTAGTGAAACTATTGATTTTTCAGAGAGTAATAGAAAATTCCAGTTGACTGGTGTGAATCTATTCATGGCACTGACTGAAAATCAATAGTTTCACTAATGATGTCACTGGTAGTATATTTTTTTTCTGGCCCTGTTTATTGGAATGGAGTGCCCCATAAAGATTTGTATTAGGTTTAGATCAGCTTCTTTCCTTGGACCTTTAAGTTCATAGACATGCTAAATATCAGGGGAAAATGGCCCAAATAGAATTGACAACATTTCATTCAATTAGGCTGTGAATGTTTGTACAGCAGCACTAATGAGATGGAATAAATGGTTTATGTAGTGAACCAACTGTGGTTGCATTGCAATTTAAAGAGTGAAATACAGAAAAATACAACTGGTAATGTTTTTGTTATAAAATGTATCATTTTGAGACATCCCATCTGCCTGACTGAGAAAACTCAATGCAGTGTTTGACTTCCCTGATAAATTTCCTATTAAACTGTACTTTTTAAATTCTACTTTCTACAAAAAGCAAGCACAGCAGTTGTAGAGAAAATGGGCAAAAAATCACTGGAGAAAGGTTAGAGTCTTGTATTTAACTACAGACCCCTTTTGAATGCACTTAAGAAAGTAAAATATGAGCTTAAAATAATGGAAATATTTCACTCCTTTTCTTGGTTATCCTGGGCTCTGTAACTTGGCATTGGCATATGTAAAGATTGAATTACTGAAATCATTTAGAAAATAATGTATAGTAAAACATTAATTTGAGTCTTGGTACTTTGATAAAACAGTCGTCATGGCACTTTGATAAAACAGTCCATATTAAAGTTCTTGTCCATCAAATTACAGCATGAATTGAAAGGTTAATAACATATTGTTCTTACATGCATGTTTAAATGTTCCTTTCTTTAATACATCACAATTTGTTATTTCTTTCTTCAACATATCATATTTGTACAAATCCTAGCTATTACTCTATTGATTTTGCCATTTATTTGTCTCCAATTTGCAGATTCAGATATTCATTATGGATCTCACGCAAATCACAACGGAGATCAAGCGTGCAGAGGCGGCCATGACATCAGTAATCACAGCTACATCAAGTTAGCTCCAAGGCAGACATCTATCGATGACGTCATCAAGCTTATTATTAGTGATACAAGTGGTTGTTTTGCTCACTTAATACATTACGCTTATTGAAATCAAGTTTTAATGCAAATAGTTGTTTTGCTGATTTTAAGGACATTACACCTACTGATATCTACTTTGTGTAAGGGCCTGGTCTCATAAAATGATGTGGGGTCCGGTGACTTCATCCCATCAAGATGATAATGTGGTTTGTTTATACCAAGAAACAATTTTATTTAAGTATGTTAAAGGTGCAGTGAGAGATTTCATTCCACATATCAGGTGTCCCTAAAAAAACAAAAGTACTGATTTTTGTCCTGGTGTAAGGCTTTACATCAAAACATCCCCCTTTGAAAGGATTAAGCTGAGAAATGTTTCTTTGGTACAAAAATTGTGAAATTTCTAATTTCGTATAGGAGCAAATACGAAATATACGCAAATCAAAATCACTTTTTTCCCTCTCTTTTAAGACATTTCTGTAGCCAAATTACAAAGTAAGAAATCTATTGCATATAAAATCTATATGAAATTACTATTATGACACAATATTTGGATGTCTCAAAATCTCTTGTTGCACCTTTAAAGGATTTGTATAAGATAAAATATGCATAAAATTGATACAAGATAAAAATTGATTATCTTACTTACTAATTGCAGCATATTACACCTTATCCCAAATTAGAAACAGACCAGTTTCTGCATGTCCACGCACATGCGCATATGTATGTGTATGCGCCTGTATAAAGGCATGTGCACACACCCACACTTATGTATTCCATCTAACCATTGAGACCATATATAAATGTATGGAATAAGCAATTGTTTACAAACTGCTTTGTTTAGTTTTTGTTTGCAAAACTGTCCTGTTTAGAGCAAGGGGTCCACATACAAATACATACATTTATGACAGCTACAGTCATAAACGAACATGCGCACAAAATAATTTCTAGTGACCAATCCCAAGTGGCATGATAACGTATATCGAAATTAAATTATTGTGCAACTCTAAATCAATATTCATTTCTGTTGCTCCATCAATTAATATCTGCTATGTCATACTCGGTATTTACCTGAGATATTTCTTGTCTATTCGTCTTTGTGGTTCATATTTTAATGACAATACTTGTCAAAATATTCTTTACATTAGAAATGTTTAATTTGTATTGCGCTTGTCACAACTTCCGCTCTCATTGAAAGAGTAAAAGGTTGCCAACACTTCAGTAAGGATGTGTTTATGATGTTTAAATAATCCATGAGAATTCAGATTATTTAATGGCTGTCAGTCATGTTTTCCCTAGGGATCTGATCATCTAATGAAATCTTTATATTTGTATTGGGAATTGATTTTGACAACCATAATTTATAAGTGATAAATAAAATGTGTATGGTTTGAGATGAAATAGCAATTATAAATTCTAGAAAGATATTTGCTTCTAGCAGATGTTGGTTAAATAAGTATAATCAATTTGTGTTTCACCATTTCACCTCCTTTTTGTAATTTTTTTGTAAAGTTTTTATCAGCCAGTTTTATTGGTGATGTGCCGAGAATTTTCTGACATAATCAATCTCTTGAAAGTTTCATTTTCTATTTGCCCATGTTCTGTGATCCTCAAGATAAGCAATTTCTCACAGATTTGATGTGCTGTCAAAGACCTTTTGGTCAAAGTGGTGTTCCAAGTTGACAGCTAGGCATATGCCGTGATCACACTCAACAAGTTGGGATAAAATATATTTAGTCTATATTTATTTTAGGGGTCATTTGGAGAATTAGTCTGAATTCAACTAAATTTAAATACGTCAGTGCCACTTGCACGTAAAGCAACGATAGACCAGATTTGTTTATTTTTTAGGTTCAAGTTTTTTAATCTGCACAAGATGTTTCAGAGATTCCAATAATATATTTTTTGTATATTGATTAAAAATAGTCAATTAAAATTTAATATTGTTACCTCAATAGCTCAATTCCAAAATTTGAGATGAATCAGATTTTTTTTTTATACAGTAAATCTTTGTGTGTAGTATAACATTACCATGGGAGAGTGTGTATAACAAAACTCTGGATCCGTAAGTTGTGATTTGGGCTAGGCAGTTTCTCATAGTGGTAGTATATGGACAAGCATTATGTACGTGCAAAAAAAGATGATTTGTTAGAAAATTGAAAATGCCATCCTTGAAAAATCTGGGTCGGCCTTTAATATCCCACTGCTGCATTTACATGCATCTAGAAGATACATTAAAAGAACCATGTCACCTGTGTTATTTGAGTAGCACCACAACTATTGCTTCAAATTTATTAATGAGTTCAGTACATCAATGTCATGATGAACTAGGTTAATGATTTTGTGATTCGTGATTGGTGATAACATCTTGCATACTTGCACAAAAATCTAAACAATAAATGTCATGTCTTGCTTTTGGCTAAGTTTGCACTTTTTGATAAATCAATTTTTTGTGGACACTAATTGATTTGAAAAACTGTTACGACTCCCACGTACCTATACTTTCTTGGGCCATAATTTCTTGGACATAACAAACGCGCGCGTTGCTTGTTGTGCGTACTGCGTCTCCTGTGTAACCCGATGGTGCGCCGTTTTGGCGGGAAAGCGAGCGTACGTTCTAAACTGTCCAAGAAATTATGAGCCAGATTATAATGCACATGTGGTGATGGCTGTCAATTTCACATTAGAAAGGAGAAATTTCAGCCAGAAAAACATCCTGCAGAATTGTATGGGTTGTCTTTCAAAAAATCTAAAAAAAAACACATAGAGGCATAATGTCTAAACTATTAATGGCTTCCAAATACTACAATATGCTTATGAATATTGAAGTGCCCATAACTAAAGGGATTCCTAAATACTGCAATACCTTTAATTTACCAAATATTGTGCCCAAAGAATGGTAATAAGCAAGGGTAGTCACTCTTTCTGTGGATTTTTATTTTGTGACAAAAACTTTTGCACACAGATTTAGTGTTTCTTTCCAATGTCATGCTCCAGTGAGACCAACGTGCAGTAGTGAGTACTTCGGTGTATCCACTACATTGGACTACGATGTGCACTCTGTGTGTACTGTATGTAAATGTTTTGCGACACATGGTATATCTATTACATAATTATAAGAACCATAGTAGGCATCTAGTGTATACAGTGTGAGTCAAAAAAACCTACATTCAGAATAAAAAATAATTAAAATAGTTAAGAATTGTTTTTGCTCAAATGTTTACTATGGTTATAGAACAATAAAAAGGCTTTCAGAAAACGTTTAATTTGGTCATTGGACTTTGGATGAAGAAGTTACGCCTATTTGCTGAGAACTTAAAAATCGCTTTGGGTTGGCCGATTTGAGGCCACAAAGTGCATCGCTACAGAGAGTACATGGTCTTCAGCAGTTGATTTGAGACAAACATTTAAAAACACCACCATTTTGTTAAACAATAGAAGGTGGGAGAGTTATTGAAGGATTATAAAAATATATCCAGAGATTACAAAAGAGAAATGCTGAGTGCAAAAATGTTCATTTCCCCAAATAAGACATTCCAAGATAGCTGGTGTAAGACCCAGTTACTTTGGTTCAGCAAGATTTCATGTTTTTAACCTACAGGAAACTAGGAGCAAAATGAAACCAAGAACGTTTTTGTATTCCGCTTGGAAAAAAACAGCATGGCGATATTGAATTTTAAGTTTTAGTTCCAATTTATTTACCGAAAACTTCAGCTTTAGGTTCTTCTTGGCAATTTGTGGACGCTGAGGATACTGTATTTGTGCTACATAATTACTTAGCGATGAAACGCAAAATTTCTGAGCATTATGTTTCATGAACGATTCATTGAAATGGAGTGGTTTTCAATAATTGACTCTTTATGATTGAACCATGGTATTTAAAATTTTTTGAAGATATTTTACTTATATTATGTTACACATAGACATTAATTCAACTGATATGTTTTGTCGAGAAGAATTTGATACCACCATCTCATCTGAATTGCATGTGTGAATTAATTGTCTTTGCTATAATTGGTTTAGCTGGTATAACGTCGGTGTCAGTCCTCCGCATTGTGGGCTAAAATCGCCAAACTGAATTTTTTAGGTCTCTTTCCGCAAAAGTGACATAGTTTCATCCCAAATCAGAAAGACACCAAACAATCTCTGATAAAGCCTGTTTGTTTATCTCTAAACAACCAAAGCAAACATTGAAGCAAAATAACGTTTAACCTTGGAGAAAAAATCTTTCTTGAATGTAGGGTTTTTATTGACTCATCACTCCCTGTACCCTAATTATAATAGGTACCATTTAAGTGATGAGAGGTAACTTTAAGAGTGGGCTATAACTTGGGACCGACTTCCTACAAATTGTGCTAGGTAGAATGTTTGTTATAAGTACCGTGGTGGTACAGGTATTATCTGTTGTTGTTAAATGTCATCAGCATATCAAGGCATTACCCGCATTGTCTATAAGGAAGTGCGACAGATTGGCACCAATATAACCAGTTTCTCCCTTGTTGAGCTAGCTTGATTTTCAATTTCTGGGATCCTCCGTAGGCAGTCCAACATGGATTGCAGAAGGGATAGAAGACCTGTGTTGGGGCTTGCCATGTTTTCCCATGATTTTGGATCTTGGTAATCTCCGCGTAACCTCGATAGGATCTAACCTAACAACCCATTAGTCAAGCTGCGTGCTGGCGCCACCTATAACCTGGGTTACATAAAAATCTCCAACTGGTTATCGAATTGTAGGTACTGCATTTAGAGTTGAGCCTGTGAGGTCCTACCCCATGCCAGGAAGGTCTATGAGGCTGTTGGCACATCTCTGAACCGCATCTAGTTTATCATAATAGTGATTAGAAGTGCCAATCCAAGCAGGGTTGGCATATTTTATTTTGGATCACACCATGGTTTTGAAGATTGTTACTCTCAGTGTAGGAGTTAAGTATGGGCTGTTCTATATAAAAGACCAATTCATTGAGCTGCTGTCTTGGCCATCTTGAAGACATTATGGTTCAATGAGTGGTCTTTGTTTAGGATCAGACAAAGAAGCTCCACTTCATCTGAGTCAGAGGTCTGTATCAAGAAGTGAAAGAATCAAAGCAGTAATTTCCACTGACAGAAAAAATGAGAATCAACCAACTACAAATACTGACCAGTCAGCTTAGAAAGTTACATTTTACCACTGACATTTCATGTGTTAAAACATATCATTGTTTATAGTTCATATCTAGCCATTGTTGTATTAGATTGTTTTTCTAATGTTTATTACATGTATTCTTTTGTGTGCTTTGTAATTACATATATTATTTGTGTGCTTTGTAATTGACTGTACCTATTTGTGTGGTGATATGTCAATAAAATAAACTGAAAACAGTGCCCACTAATTGCTCTGGTATGCAAGGACAGCACGTTTCCCTGACAACCAGCAAACTGAAACTGTTTAATGCTACCTAATTTGATAAGTCCACAGCTTATTGATTATGTCTTGGAATCTGCTTGGAAATAATTGACCTTCAGTTAATCTACACATCACTTCTAATGTAGTTATTTGCAAATACATTACTTTGGACAGTTCAAAGACTCCTGTTCACTCAGTTTTGATTGATTCCTTCTGAAAATGGAGAAAAAAAGGGAAAATTGTGATTGTCTATATCTAATCTGCCTTAGTTAGATTCAGTGTAATAGTGATTGAATGTAGACACGTTTCTTCAAAGTCTTTGACTGAGTCTTACAGGTGTGAGGCTTCTCCAAACCAAGTCATCCATCATTCTGCAAGGATACAAACAATTGTGCATTATTGTTCTAGGCCAACAATTGTGCATTATTGTTCTAGGCCAAGGTAGCTTATCAAGGCGTGCATGCTGCTTAGACCGAAAACTTATTATTACTTTAAATGGCATTGCCGTTTCAAGTTTGATATCAGTGCTTTAGCATTGAAGGGCTACCCTGTCTAGAGAAAGATTAAATTTAAAAAAATGCTACACTGCATGGTGGTTGTTGTGCAAACTGGATCCAGGATCCTACTAATCTATGTATAAAACAACAAACCAGGTTGTGGTCATGTGCAGTGGTTTGTGCTACTCAGAGCAACAGGCAAAATTGCTTTGTGGTTTTAATCTTCCCTGTACAAACTCCTATCAAATTTGTGCAACCACTAGTGAGTGCCAATTGTGCGCACTATGACGAGATGGCGATTTATTCTGTATGAAATACGTGTTTACACAATTTGGCACTCGACTACCCTCTGAGTTACGTATGGACGCTTAGTGCGAAAGCATGGAACATAGGCCAGGTGAATTGGAGACCTCAAATTAGGTGTTTAATAGAGTGAATTCTTGCTTATTTTAGTTTTGGGAAGAGGGAATGCTACACTACTCGATGATTTCTGCCTATTAATCTGTGATATATTGTAACAGAAAGTGTGAACCAATGAATGAAGTGGGTAGAGCGCCTTGAACAAGGGCTAAGGCCAAGGTAGCGATCTTCAGGGACAAAGCACTGGATTCCAAGGAGACTGCATTTACACACTTGGATCAGTGTGAAATGAAAGAAAAACCCCAACGTAGCAAGGCGATATAAATAATAATGATAATACAGAAGATCTGGATTGAGATATAAAGAAAGAAATTACTGCTGCAGAGACCATGAAAATTTATGCTCAAGGGGCCCCCAGGGGTTGCGGGTAAATATATTGATGTTTTAAGTGAGAAAGATCATGGAGTTGAAAATATATAAATAATTTGCACTTGATTCAATATTTGCTCTCATTGAAAATTCCTTTGCCTGTATTTATGTATTTGGTTAGTTCACATAAAGAGGAATTGTTTGACTTCTGATGTTTTAATTCAGATGAGAGCATGAAAGATGAGAAGAAAGAAAACAGGCAAGATCTTTGAGACATTTAGCTACATTTGAAAGCAAGTGTTAGGCTTTTTAATGGATTACCCTCTTCAAGGAGAGTACAAAGCAAATATTTTTCCTTTGCATTACTGATGAGGCATTTTATTGAACGGTTGTTAGTTTATGTGCAAGTGACATATGTAAATTTTGTAAATAAAATTAAAGACACAAAACCAAAGCTTTTGCTCATTTATTCATAAAAGGTACACATCCATGTAAGGTAAGTAGGAAAGAGCCTAAAATTATAAATGGAATGCTTTAGATATTCATGCATTCCATTTCAATTTCAGCATATGTGCATATGAAGTTAACTAGTTTTATTACTGTAAAAAGAAACCAGGTGATATAATGATTAAAATCATATTGACTGCCTATATTTGTGCAGTAGTAAAAATATATAATTCTGTCAAACATTTTTTGGTTTCCCTTTCATAAGCTTCACATCTGAATGGAGAAGTCAGTTTGACCGAATGACACTATTTTATTGCTATCACTCCAGAACTTAATATTTGTATACTATAACATAGCACAAAAAGAAACCAAGTAATATCATGATATATAAGACAAATATTGATTGCCTTTTTAGACTGTCAATATTTGTGAACTATCGCATGACATGTACGAAAACAGTTGATACTTTGGAACTCAGAAATAGTGTGGCTATTGCCTTATTCAACTTAAGTAAGGCCTTTGACAAAGTCTTTGTTGCCCTCTTTTGCTTTAAAGGGGGATAGCCCGATTTAAGGATATGAAGTTTTCATCTTAATAGATTGCCCTTCACTCCAAATCCAAAACCCCATCTGTAAAATTTCGCGCCGATATTTCAATCCATTTTGATGCGAGAGCTAAAAACGTGATTTTGTAAGCCCCATAGAGTACTGTGTATAATTAATATTGGTCGACCAAAACGGGGCACATTTTCGCTCATAACATCCAAACTAAATATCTTTTAGCCCTAAGATTTCACAGGGTAAATGAGAAAAATAGTAGCAATTTCATCTGATACCAAAATGTTGACCACTTCAGGTAAAATCTTGGGCTTCTGGGACGAGGCTATTAACAATCGGGCCATGGACCTTTAACTTTATTCTGTTGGGATCACTGGTCCTCTTCCGTGCTGATTTGGGTATTACCTTTCCAGCAGAACCGGTGTGAAAGCAGATATAGCCGGCGGGAAGCCACAGTCCGGGCTCCATAGACGATAACGAATTAAACGTGAAACTAAAGTTACGTGAAGAGTCAACTCATCGATTGCCCTATTGTTTAAAAAAACACCATTGTTGCCCGGACTATGGAGTACGCCGTACATAATTCCTACACCGGGTCTGTTTCATGCGTCCATGATCTTTCTTCTGATCACGGTCCTTTTGTTTGATGTTCCATCCCCTCCCACCCCCACCCAGTTTCTGTCCCCGGGGTCTCTTCTTTTTTAATCTATATCAATGACCTTTGTCATTCTACATTTTTCTGTAGCAACAGTTCATTGGTTCTTTATACTGATCCACCTTCCTCTACCAAAACCACCCATCAGCCATGATAGTGATACACCAGCTTTCAAGCATATTATATTATCCACAACTGGTTTACCCAATAACAATCATCTCACTGCCAATGCCAGCCAGACGAAATTCATGGTCTTTCTACTAATGGTGGGTTCATACTGCATTCGGCAGTCGACGGCAACATCGCCGACGCTAGCCCCTGATTTTTCGTACAATGGCGTAATCTCATGTATCTGGCCGCATTGAAGCAATGTTCGAAAGTATGAACCAACCTTAAGAAAGATCCCTTTCCAAATCTCTGTCTCAGCATGAATAGCCCGGTGAATTTAAAGAGTTCCTTTGTTAAATTCTTGGTATTCATCCAGTGGCGTAAACGAGGCGGGGGGCAGGGGCAACCTGAAGACTGGCCGGGAAAAAGTTTGCAAACATCATGCTCAATAAGCCGTTTTTATCCCTCTAACCGGGAAAAATTGGCCTTTTTGACCCCCCTAAGGGGGAACATTTTCCCATAACTGGGAAATTTGCCCCCCAGAGCGGGCAGGCCCGATCGCCACTGTATTTCATATCGCCCCTATCTTTGACATGCACAATTGACTATACTGTGCAAGGATACCAAGGAAACCATCGGGCTATCGTCCACATGGCCTTTAAAATGCTTCCCCTCTACACACACCGTTTTCTTGTACCTTGCTACCCACCCACCTGTTCAAACCCATCCGCTTTTAGCCGACTTGTGTTATTACATAAAACGCGGAGTAATTAGTGTGTGCGCCCCAGAACATCTTGAGTCCCCAATTTAACCACCAGCTCAAGTATTAAAACAATTCAGGATAAGCCATCTCGTGAAATAAGCTGTGCAATCATCAATCAAGTTTATTTATTTTCCATCAAAAGCACAATATATCCACATATTTAAAAAAATAAAGTGAATGGAAAGGTACAACGATAGGCAGAGCCTGAAAATGATGCACCCCCTGTTACAAAACACGTAAAGACAATGGACATTTACGTTGCACAGACGTTTTACAATACACAAACAGACGGACGTTTACATTTAGCCTCAAATAATACCGTAATAATGTATACAACATGTTTGAGGTCCAAACATAAATTCATTAAGCATGATTATAGTTACCTAAAATACGATTGAATATAATGGGAGTTCATGCCAATAAACTCAGGTTATGTTACATATGATCTCTAGAATATAGTACACAACTGCAGATTTAACTTTCATTATCTTTCTTTAGGAATGCCGAACCTTTTTCTTAAAAATTGAAATGGTTGGTGACATTTGAATGTCTCTTGGTATTTGGTTTCCATAATCTAGGTCCATATATGAGACAATAGATTTTGTTTTGTGCACTGATAATTTTCTTTATATCTTGTATTATAATTGTGACATATCTTGTGTCTTTTATACATATCATCAAAAGCTTTTTTTTTTTTTTTTTTTTTTTTTGTGGTTTTTTTTTTTTTTTTTTAAAATTTTAAGAAGAATAAGCACCCTATTTTATACATAAACGAGCCCATTCCTTTTATACATAAGAAAAAATATCAATACATTAAATCTTTTTAAACAGTGGGTTTGAGTGACTTAAATATGGGCTATTCGAAATAATTCTAAGAGCCCTCTTTTGAACTGAGGTGAATTTTGTTCAAAAGTTTTTATTTTTTTAGTGAAAAAAAAAGTTTTAGGTAAAACAAATTTAACAATTCCAATTGGTACAAAGTTTTTTCTGGTAGAAACGCTCTACCTTATTCAACACCCCAATATTTTTAGCAGAATTACAAACACTATAAATTTGTTTTTGCCATGTTAACTTCTCATCGGGGGGGGGGGGGATAACAAGACCAAGATTTCCCTTCTTTTACACTAGTTAATTTACAACCCTCTAATTGTATGTTGACATTCAATGCCAATATTTCTTTAACTTTAGCCTTGAGCTAAATACATTAATTTGGTCTTATTTGCCATTTAGTGAAAGTTTATTGGCTTTAAACCAATTAACTGACCTCTTGTAATTCTCTGTTTACTATTGTTTACATAAACAAACATCCTTATGTTGAATAAAATACAGTAGTATCGTCGGCAAAGAGAATAAAGGATAATATTTGGAAGTAACAAATATCATTCATAAAATAATAATGGTCCTCAAATTGACCCTTGTGGTAACCACTACAGGGGTTTCGTTTCGCAGAAATTTTCAGAATTAATATGATACATTGGTTGCCTTTCATTCATGTATTGCAAAACCATTTAGAGGAAAGAAACCTCTACAGCCATATGAATATAATTGTATGTAATAAATATTATGATCGATAGTATCAAATGCTTTCGATAAATCCCAATAAAAAATACTAGCTGTGTACTTATGTTGATCATTTGCATGATTTAAATCAATTAATAAAATCCAAAACAACCATGTAAGTGGAATGAGTACTTCGAACCCTATTGTTTTATTATACGAATACTTTGTATTTGTTCAAAAAGTTTCATACATCTATTAAGACTAAACGGTTTCCAGTAATTTAGAGAAACAGGGTAACACCGACACAGGTCTATAATTTCCAAATGATTCAGGATTATTCTTTTATATATTGGTATAACTTTTGGCAAGTGCCGTCATTGGTGTACTATACCATTTAACATAAGGATTTGGTTAAAAATGATTTTTTAACGGGTGTGAGAATTCAATTGGCAATTTTGTTTGACGAAATCCGAACGTATTTTATCATGACCAGGACTCTTCCTGCTACCAAGTATTAATAATTTTTTATGATTTCTTCTCAAGAAAGTTGGATTAAAGAAACAGTTGAGCTATTGGGTTTCAACTGAGATAAGAGAATACATCTTTACCTGTATGATGAATATTATTAGCAAGAGAATGACCTAACCTGAAAAGTACTTACTTAAATTCAATTGCTATTTTCCTTTGGGTCTGTTATTATGACACCATCCTTTACAAACTCGTCACACTGATTTCGCCTTCTACATCTCAAATGTTAATTTAAAATTCTCCATGTGTTTTCTCATATTGTGTATTTTTCTTATCTAATAGTTCAAAGAAATACTCCTCTTTGCAAGTCGAAGGATCGGGGTTAACCTATTACATACCTTATAAATTTTTATTTAACGTCATTTGGTTTTCGAAGGGATTTTTGTATACAATCGATTTTTTTGTGGCGATCGATTTCATAAGACCATTTTGTAATCCAGGGTGAACCTGGGATGAATCCTTGTTGATTTTCGAATTGGAACTGAACACTGTTAAAAATATTTCCTTAAATTTACGGAAATTGTCTGGCAGCATATTTCCAGTCACTTTTAGGGGAAATTTCCAGAAATTTCTGTCAAATTAACGGAACTTTGACAGTAATTTTTACAGAAATTTGTCTCCTTTACGGAAAAAAATGTGTATTTTAAAACCGAATTGTTTTTCCGTAATTTAAAATTCGGAAACCAAAAACAAATTCGAAATATTGCTGCCAGAACTTTTTTGAAATTATTTCCGTAAATTAACATTTTTTTTATGTTTTTTTTGTTTTTTATTCTATTGGTTTTTTTTTAAAATAGCAGTACAGATTTTCGTAAATTTACGGAAAAATCTGTTCTTAATTTACGACATTTAACAGTGTACCTTTGGAACCATTCGTCATAGATGGAGGCAAATTTGTCCATAAAATTTGTAATAAGAAATCTATTGACCTCTGAAGAGGAACGACTGACTCCCATTTTTACCTCATTTAATTTTTGTTTTAAATTTCATAATTTTGCCTTTTTAAACACGTTGTTTCTTGTCGGCACCAGTTAGACCATCGCTACGTTTTAATACCACATTAATTAGTAATTAATAAGATCGGAAATGGTCGCATATCTGTTACCATAATACCCTATGTACAAGTTGTATACAATTAGTGAAAATATTAGCAATTAGACTAGCGGAAGTTGATGTGATCCTAGTTGGCTTTGTTTTAAAATTTAAAACATGGGTGACAAGGAATAAGATTGATAAAGTACTAAGAAACACTGTGGGGGAGTGTGTATCTTCATCTGAAAAGAGGGGAGGAGATGTAGGTAAAGTAGAAGTTAGCCGGTGTAAAGAGGGGAAATTGGGGGGAGAAACGAGGGAATACTTGGGGGGGGACTGGGGGAGGGAGTTGGATGGCGCAGAAGGGGAGGTTAGGAGTGATTAGTTTATGCCAGAGGGGGAGGGACTATGGGGAGTCAAGAATGGAATGTTAGCAAGAATAGTGAAAAGATAAGCGGGGGAGGGGGGTAGGGGGCGGAAAAAGGAAGAAAGTCGGTGATTGTGGAAAGCTGACCTCTGTGTAGGGGTGGAATGAGAGGGAGGTATGGGCAAGGTGTCAAGGAGAGAATTTGGAAATGGGAGTGGGGGGGAGGAAGGGGGAGGCATTCCTAGAATTTGGATGGAGGGGGAGAGGGGAAAGGGCATAGGGGGAAAATTAGTACGCAACAGGGGTAGCAGAGTTTGGATTGGGGCTGCTGAAAGCTGAAGTATAAGATGTAAATGATGAGGGATGTTGGGTTGTTAAGGAGCAGAAGGGTGAGAGAGGTGGCGTGGATTTAAAAGGTAGAGTGTGGGGGGAGGGAGAATTGTCATGTAAACGGTTTCGAGTGGGTAGCTGAGGGGACAGGATATGGGGGGGTGCGGAGACGAGTGGAGTTCGAGTAATGTTGGGGGAAATGAATAACGCGTGGATGGGGTGGCGTAAGGAGGGGTGAGTGTGGAGGTTAGGGGGTGGAGGGATGAAAGGGAGAGAGAGGAGATTTAGGGTGATTGTAATGCGTAGGTTTCAAGGTGGTAAGGGATGAGGCTGGCTGCAGGGAGGATCAGACGAGGGTTATTGGTTAGGGGGATTGGGTGAAAATGGGGATTGCTGCGTGCAAGCTCGATAGCAGAGGATTTAATAGGGTGAGTTGTTGTAGGATTGGTACGAGAGTCGGGTTTAGGGAGTTACGCGTATGGGGGTAAGAGGGGGAGGGATTAGGTGGGTGAGGGTGGGTTTAAATGAGAATTTAACAAGTTAATATTAAAATCGCCCATGAGAATATAACGAGTTTTTATTCTCTTTTTTTTGTTTACCTTGGAGAGCAAATCATCAATAAACGTGTGTAAATCACCAATCACTTGTCTGGTGGCCTTATAGACAACACCAACACAATGTTTCTGAAAACCTCCCTGAAATTATTTCTATAAATGAGGTTCAACAAAGTTACGGGTGTTTACTTTGAGATAAGTCTGTACGAAGCTGTTATTTAAAGTCATCTTTAAATAATAAACAACACCACCACCACCTTGGTTTTTCCGATTTGCAATTTCCATGTTATATCCATTAAGATTAAAATACTCGGGATTACTTTTAAGCCACGTTTCGACGAGACCTATAATTTGGAAATCTATATCGCAAATATTGAGATGATCACTTAGTGTCATCAAAGTTTTTTTCCAAATCCGGACCTTACACACAACAAAGAAAATCATTCTTTGATATCGCACGGTATCTTTCAAATTTTTTCTGTATAATACATAGACTGGTGAAATGGCACACATTTTTATTGAGATCATTTTGAAACGTAGTTGATCATTATCACATTATTCCATTATCAATATCAATCTCAGGTTGAATAAATTTGAATTTCCAAGAATGGTATTTGTCACTCTGTTTAAGAAAGGGATATTTACGTCCAACTAATGGGGTTAATGGTAAGTCATTACATTGGTTACATTTTTTCAAAATGCCAGTACAATGTATTCTCTTTCTTTTTAAAGTGTTTTATACTTAATGTACTACAATTTTTTGTGAACATAACTATTACAACAATACCAATAGATTTCTTTGAATTCCCCCCTTTGTCTTGACACTCTTTAGTGCAATCGGAACATAAACATTTGACATAGTCACACAAACCAGACACCAAGGAGACAAACACTTAAAATATTATAACATTAATAATAAAAAAAGCAACTTGTGCAATTTGATTTATGCGGCCTAATCAATAACCTTCCGGTGACCACATATGCCCAAATATCAACAATATTAAACACCTATACACACAAAAAGGCATCTTTAAATTAAATACGATTTATGCCATAAAAAGGAAATGAATTGGCCAGGACTGCAGTTTTTAACACATTAATATTGAGCTCGGTTTGATAGCTATGAATCAAATTTGGTTAGGACTAGGCTCTTTTGCATATCAAGGACAGGGTCTTTTAATTCCTGCTAAAACCACAGTGGTCAGTGACCGAGAAATCCAATGAGGCTATCGGAGCTTTCCGATTATTTACAAGTGATCAATAATGATTAGCAAAGAATGCCAGATTAATCCGATTCTCAAAATAAGATTAATTTCACTATGCCAAGATTAGACATCAAATTCGCAACAATATTTACTCCTGGTTTTACCAAATCGAATGTTTGCACAGCTAGTCTGGTTGATAGATTTTTTTATATCGATGCAATTTGCATCATAAAGATTTAGAATTGATCAACAGTTAGCCCAGTTTGCATAACAAAAAACGAATTATACAAAGGAACGTTATTGCAAGTCATGTATACGTAATTTAGCTTTAACCATAGCTCTGCTTAAACATGGCGGACATGACTGACACTGGCCCTGTATTGTAATCTATAATAATTCCATTCATCATATTAAGTTACTTTGCATAATATATCGCATTGATTTAGCGATATGGCGTAATTTAATGACGCGCCATTGATTTAACTCTATGGCGGTTACAATGACAGAGAAAGATGAGCTGCAATGAGTTAGGGCGGTCCATCGCACCAATTTAAAACACCACTAATTTATAAGTCGCACACTTTAAGAGTTCTCTTTAAATTAATGTTGACACTGTTTTTAATTTAATTGTCATTTAGGCTTATCACTTTACGATTCATCCCTTATGATACCTTGTTTTGCATCGCATGATACCTGTAGCACATTGCTCTTTTACGTTTCATCTAGTCTGTTTCACGTTCAAGTCGTTCTCTTTGCAGTCCTTCTTTCATTTTCCACGACATACTTCCTCATCTGGAATAATCCTGATGTCATTGACAGAGCGAATGGAACTCTGATGTTTTTACCGGGTTGTATACGTGGAGAGATTCATAATGTGACCATCTTTGCTCCAAGCCGATAGCACTCCTGGATGTTTAGAGGCTTTATAGAGAAGTTCACTATTTTTCTTTGTCAGATCTTCCTTAATAGTTATCCAGATCCGTTTTAACTTCCTTCTTTGACAAACAAAATTTGATTACAGCATTACGTGACTGGTAATTTGTGAATTTCACAAGTATACTTTCTGTTTTTTCCATTCTGAGTAAGCTTACCACCGATGAGTTTCGATCAATGTCACATCATCCAGCGAGATTCCCAATTTTTCTCATCCACTAGGTTCTTTACAATCTCAGTTGTATCCTCCCCCTTAGTTGCAGTGATGCCACCGACTCGCAGAGAATTTCTTCTGGAGTAGTTGTAATCGTCTAACTCCTTCTGTGTACTAAGCATATCCCGAGACATTTGAGTTAACTTCTTATTATCCACACTAGTATTTTGTTTCATTTCATCCATGTCGCACTTCAAGTCATGTATTTCTCCTTCGCATTTCTCAAGTCTTGAACAGATTTTCTCTTCAACAACTTCTGCTAGTATGCTTTTCAGGTACTGCTTAAATTCAAGGCTTCCCATCATTTGGTGAACGATGGAGTCATCTGATGTTGAAGAATTCGACATTTTCAAGGTTGTTCGCTTGTCGCGTGTGTAAAATCAAGTATAGTACGGCATATGGGCCAGCCTCTGTAGTGACCACGTATTATTTCATGTCAGTGGTCAGTGGTCAAGCCAATAGGCTATATTGATTAACGCATTTAGCGGAGCGAGTTGTTAACACGTCCGCTCGCCGTGAAATCAAATCAACTTATTAAAAATACCAAAACAAGCTACTTTTTGGACACCAAATTCCCTGACAAAGCTTCGTATTTGATGCTCTCGCTCTGATACATCACCAATTACCGATAACATACCACAATGGTGCATCTGCCACCTCCCTTGCTGAAGTTGCCAACAGTTTCTCTAATTTTTATTCCATAGGCTTTAAAAAAACGATATTGTGGTTGTACTCTCTGTCTGTCAACATTAGCATCCGGAAGTTCACATGCCTCTCAGCAGAATTGACCTAAAACACCTATCAGATCTTTTAGTGTATCTTCAGTAGGGTTCAACCTTATTTTGAGCCTTTTATGCTTGATGGATCCCCTAGTAAAGAAGAAAAGGGAATGAAGTTTTGTTGTTGGGCCAAATCTGACCTTGTTGTATTATCACGAATGGTCCGTAATTTACAACTTGGATAACTCAAAGGTCACTTTCCATTTGCCCAGTTTCTCATTCTCTTCAGGTTCCTATTCAACTTTGGCGATTGCAGCCCTGCTATCATCAGCAGTTGTTCACATTTCACAAATTAGGGTGGAGTCGTTTACGTACAGATATACGATGTTCTAACACACAGCTTCCACATGGCGAATGAAGACGGAGAACAGCAGTGGTCACAAAATAGAGCCCAGGGGAAAATTCAGAAGTTTCCTGATGTCCTTGGATTATCCTTGGGCAAGTGGCTCCTTCGTATTTCTGGAACTTCTTTTTCAGCTTTTTCAACTTGGCATTTCATGGCAAATGTCTGGTCTAGGTTTTCATCCTTTCCCTCGTCGTAATATAGAAATGGTCTGTCCCGGGCTCTGATACTACATCTCATACACCGGTATGTCGGCCCTGGCCGTTTTGCCGGAGAGGTTATTCACTGTGTTCAACTCTTCTTGCTACTGAGGCTCATCTGAGAGTACAGCAGTTTAACTTGCCGTAGTGTATTCTTTGTGTGTTTCTCAATCTGATTGAATTCCTTTTCTTGCAAGTGTTTTCCGCAATGTTGTTAGTTTCCTGAACAGATATCGTTTATGATGCAAACTTCTTGCAACGGCATAAAACCAGACCAGATAAAGTACCAATGGTCCCTCCACTTGGAAAATCGTTCCGCCGCCGCCGCTGCTGAAACTAGCTTAGAATGCATAGGCTATGGGACAAGCAACCTTCCAAGTTGTCATGAATTAGAGCGCCTATGCATGGTGGAGAGTCCCATCGGCCATCTGTGGCTATTGTGTTCTTCATTCAAGTTGTAGGTGCTGCACGCTTCATTAATTTTGTTTGAACGCTGTAGCCAATAACCTCTTCAGAAGGTCATGGTTTATTCTGTATATGTTAACGTGACACATGTCATGGGGGACTCTGGATTTCTTTACAACTTATCAACATCCCACTGTAGGCATAGTTGTTACTTTTAGCTAATGACTGCAAAAGCTTGCAAATTCACCGTTACGGTAGCGCCAAGAAAATTGCATAGCAAATAAGCTTTAGTAACATAGCTCATAATAGTTCTCGTCTTCTTTGAATTTTGCGATTAACATCTAAAAGTTTTATATATATTACAAGTCGTGTTCATTAGTTTTTCCCAGTTCTTATTGCAGTCATAATTACTACTATTTGTGGCAACTCTCGGATGATTTAAACAGATCCTATTTTAAATGGGCGTGCAGGGATAAGGGTAGGTAAAATGCCTACAAATTAGTAGTCGGCTATGCGCCGGAGTTTTCATTTAATTGCTTTTATTACACATTTGAGTGTGATCGCCTTACCGGAAATTTGTTTTATCCATTCGGTTCCTTATTGGAAATATTTTAGATATAAAGGTGCCCTGAGCATTTTTTTACCATTTTTATTGTTCTCTGTTCACAATAACCTTGGAGTGTAAGATAATCCAACGTAATTAGTTTGCTTTCAAGTATTGCATTCCAAGTTTGATGTCCAATTATGCCTCAAAAACTACTGATAACCGATTCACTTGCGCGGTTTGTTAATGATTTGGTAAGATTATCACGAAATCACACACTTGAATTTCAATTTGTTTTTCGACAGACTGACGTAATTTTTGGATATAACTGAATACACTGGCTTAAAAATTGATATATTCTAAAAATCATTCTGCGGTCATTCGCTTTCCCTTGTTATGATACTTTGGTATGTTGTTTAACTGTAGGCAAGAATAGCATAAGTAACAATTACGACATGTTTAAACTAACGACGTCTTCGATTCGTGAAATTGGGAAAAATGCTTTAAAAAGGTTATCAATTTAACTTTAAATCCAAGAGTCGACGAAGGCATCATGTAAAATTGACATTTACTTGTATTAAGAGGGATCTCTGATTTACTGGTTGATCTGAGGAAAAGACAGAGCACATATTAAATAAATGGCAACCGAAAATTGGATGTTGCAATTTTGAAGTGCAACTTTTAGACTTGACATACCCAGCAGTATTGAAAGATATTATATCTGGTATTAATCTTTGCAGTAGTTAGTTACTTCCCTGATATGCGTAACCAAAGTTCTCATCAGAGCATCTTTTCCCCTTTAATGCGATGGCCTATAAATGCAAAGGGCCAAAACAAAAGTCGCCACCACTGAGGAGGCATGATCAATCGTGCTACTCTTATCTGCTACATAGGCTCCATTAATGATTGCGCACCATTTATAAATGTTGTTTGTTACTATCAGCGGTAACAATACGCGGATTTTGGGTTTCCTACCGGAAATCATTTTTTACCGAAATTCCTGTCCCACAATGCACCAACGACGTACGAGTAGATATGCATCACTCCATGCACGCTCGCGGTTTAGTGCGCCTCCTTTAAACTACGCGCACATTTTGTGGACTTACGGACTTACGACTTACTTACGGAATTGATGGGTAACAATTAGGTACTAGCCTTTAAAACCCCATATCTCTTCCAATAGCTTTCGAGTTCACATTTGAAGGAGTTGACAGAAGGTGCATTAACAGCTTGTGATGGAAGCTTGTTCCATTCATCAATCACTCTTTGGGAGAAAAACTCCTTTCTGCATCTCAGTCCTTTGACCATCCTTGGATTGAAGATCTTAAGATTGTGACCTCTTGTTCTCTCAACATCCGACAATTTGAAGAACTTATCAGCATTCACTTTCTCTATGCCGTGTACAATCTTGTATGTTTCAATGAGGTCTCCTCTAAGTCTTCGGGTCGCCAGGGTGAAAAGGCCTAATGCTTCAAGCCTCTCCTCATATGGTAGATCACGTAGTTCTGGCACTAATTTGGTTGCCCTTTGCACTTTTTCAAGGACATTTATGTCTTTTTTCATTCCTGGGTTCCACGCTGGGACACAATACTCCAAGTGTGGTCTGATGTATGTTCTATAGAGTATCTGAAAGGCTTCTTGATCAAAGTGCTTGAAAGTTCTTTAATCACCCGAATGGAGTTCATTGCTTTCTGCGCAGCTTTAGTGCATTGGGTGCTTGACTTGCAATCATTGGTGATATAGACACCTAAATCTTTCTCTTCTGCAATCTTTTCCAACTCCACTCCATCCATGGTATAGCAACCACATGGGTTTGATGATCCCAATTGCATTACCTTGCATTTTGAAGCATTGAACTTCAGAAGCCAAGTCCTTGACCACTCAAGCAGTTTGTCCATGTCAGTCTGTAATCTCTTCACATCCTCGTCTGTGTTGACAGAGGTGAATACTTTAGTGTCATCAGCAAACATCTGTGCACTTGATTCTACATTATCTGGGAGGTCGTTGATGTAAATTATAAATAGCAGCGGCCCTAGTACTGAGCCTTGCGGGACCCCGCTTGTGACTTATGCTTCAGCCGACCTTCCCTTCCTTACTGACACATACTGAGTTCTCCCACAAAGAAAGTTTTCTATCCATTTCAGGATTTTCCCTCCAATACCATAAGAACTTAGCTTGCTCAGTAGTCTCCTGTGTGGCACTGAATCAAAGGCTTTCTGGTAATCAAGGAAGACTATGTCTACTCCGTCACCTCTATCAAGTTTCTCTGTTATGTCTTCTAAGGTTTCAAGTAAGTTGGTAAGACACGACTTCCCTTTGGAAAAACCATGTTGATTCCACATGCTCTTGAATTTTGTCCTTGATAATTGATTCCATAATTTTGCAGGGGATACTAGTGAGACTTACTGGTCTGTAATTGCCAGGTTTTGTTCGGACCCTTTTTTGAAGATGGGTTTGACTCTAGCTGTCTTCCAGTCTCCTGGCAAAGTTCCAGTGTCCAGAGTTTCCTGTAGATTAGGTACTAGGTGTTGATATCTCCTTGCTACATTCACGTAAGACTCTTGGATGGAACTGGTCAGGACCCGGACACTTATAATCACTCAATTTGTTTAACTTCTCTTCCACATCTTCCTTTGTGGCGCAAAAAAAATTACAAAGAGTACTCGTTACTGGTAACATTATGTACAGCAAACGGTTTTCGCACAGTTTTGACAGAAAAGGACCGTATGACACAAACCCCATAGAATATATATACGCATTTATTTCATATAGAGTGCGCGTTGTCGGAAAAAACCAAATCTGATAATTGTCAGGTAATCTGACAGGCATGTGTCTCCCAACCAAAACGTCATTTCCAATTTCAACTTTGGTCCCAATACAGAACACATCAGCGTACGAGTACACCTCAAATCATCCACAATCATTATTCACAACATCTACTCCTTGACGGAAAACCCTAGACTTAAACAAAGCCATCGCACATTCGGAACCGACCATCCTCTGCGGCAGTGGCGTAACCAGCGGGGGCGAGAGCCCCCCAAAACAAAACCCTTGCCCCCCCCCTTCGCCCCCCCCCCCAAATAACTGACCTTTTGTACCGGTCTATGGCGAAGGACCCCCATGGCCCCCCAAAAAATCTTGGCACCCTTCAGCCCCCCCATTTGTAAAGGTCTGGTTACGCCACTGCTCTGCGGTGATTTCAACGCCATATCTCATCTGGGGGCCCACACAAGATCGTTTAGGTGAATCTCTTCTTGACCAAATTGAAAGCTCCACTCGACACACAATACTCAACACAGGTGAACCAACCCCGGGGAACCAACACACATTAGCGGTACAGGAATTGACATCACAATAGCATCAAACAATATCGCAGCAAAAGCTGAATGCGATACATCCACATTTAGTTAGTGATCATTACGCAATACAACCAATCATCCGCAACACTCCACTATTCGCCCACATTCGCTTTTTTTTTCGGAAGAGCGATTTTGTATGGCGACAATACTTGTAATACTTACCATGCTCATCGTATTTTACTTTCCAATGATGTACAATTAAATCCAGGGCCTTGTATCAATTGTATTTCAAACCCTTGTATACATTGTGAATGCCGCCTAGACTCTGTCAAAGGAATAAAAATTGCTAATTTGAACATCGACTCTCTTCTTGGCGATATAGAAAACCTCCGCATATTTCTTCAAAATAATCGATTTCACATGAATATGTATTAATGAAACAAAGTTGTCAAGTAAAATTAGTTCAGATGAAATACAAATAGGTGTGGTTTCAGTGTAATTCGTCATGACAGAAACCGCCGTGGTGGTGGTGTTGCCATTTATGTCAGTAACGAGTTAGATTTTACCATCAGATCGGACTTGGAAACTGACTCAGTGGAATCAATTTTTATTGAAATTATTTTTAAAAGTAGTAGGTCAGTAGTAGTAGGCACTGTTTACAGGCCACCATCAAAACGAGTTGATTTTTATGAAATATGCA